>CAIGRL010099641.1:0-13156 GCA_903798325.1 Fraxinus xanthoxyloides
TTAATAAAATTTTGATTACCTTTAAAAAAAATGATTAGTGTTGGATTAGCAAACATCTAATATAACTAACCAAACTTCATTTCTCTTTGACACATTTTGACAAACATTTGCATTACACTAATTACACCATCCACACTACACCACTAAGTCATTACTTCACCTCCACATGAAGAAACCCCATTCAAAAAAGAAAAGAATTGACAACAAAAACCAATAACACATAGAATTCAATGAGTTAGAACATTTTATCTCAATGTAGCCCTTCAACCTCATTCTGAAGATCATATAAAGTAAGAAGCTCATGATCCTATTGTTCAATTAAAGTTTGCATGTTCTAATCTATGAAGCCATAAATTAAACAACTCAAGAATATAAGTAGAAGCGGATATTTTATTCTTCGAATTATTCGGTACAATAGTAAGGACATTCATTTTAAATGGTCGATCGTATACTAGTTTGAAGCCATTCTTTCTAAGTAAAGAACTCGATAATAAGCTCTTGTGAATATCTGGCACATGAAGTACATTGTTGATACTTTGTTCCTTGCTCGAAGTCATCTTCAACACTATTTTGTATTGTCCTTCAACCTTTGTATTAGGTTTTTAGTGTTGGTGATTGTGTGGATAAAAGGACTAATTTGTAACGTGTTGTAAAAGTCAAGGACCTAGGGTGCAATTTGTATAAGTTGGGTTATGAGGTCCAGGGTTCGAGCATAAAAAGAGAAGAAACATTGCGCTGCATTTTCGCTAGCCTATCGTTGGTACACTACTCGAGCGACAAAAATAGAATATCTATCACCTGCATGTCACTGAACTCTCGGTCGAGCGACAGTGCGTCGCTCACCTATCGCCAGCTTCTAGCTCGAGCGAAAGTTGATTCGAAAAACCCTAAGTTGATGTTTTGAAGTATTTTTTTGGGCACATTCAACCTAATTACCCAAGCCTATGCACGAATTGTGAGGGGTTGATTATTATTCTTTTGCCTCGTATCATTCTTTAGAGATCCAATAGCACATTCCTCCTTTGTGATTTGTCAGTTTTACTCTTGAGAACATTCAACAACACTTTGGGAAAACCATCATACTGAAAAATTCAAAATACATACATCCTAAATATCCTTAGGAAGATACTTTCTCAGTTGGCCTTTAGAAGTTTATGAAGGTTGGACTACAAGAGCATGAAGAGCACAAGACCTTGGAGCAGGTTCTTGGAATTCCACTTGGAGGAGACAATTGAAGGAGATCGGGAAGCTGTAAGGAGACAGGAGATCTTGGAAGCTACTGGAAGTAGATCAGGAAGTTTAGTGGAATTGGCTTGGCAGCATCTAACTGTAGAAGATCGGGAAGCTGATGGATACAACAGATCTTAGAGTTTGCTGGAATTATAACAGCAAGAATTAGTGGAATTCGCCAAACTAGAAACGAACTGTAATCCATATTGTCTATAATGGAGATAACTGACTTGGTCCCGAAATTTTTACCCAGTTGGGTTTCTCCGTCATCAATTTTGGTGTTATTTATTGCTTTCTTATTACATTCTGCAATAATTCAACTTAGGATAATTTGATTGTTTGTTTAATCATCTAGAAATAATTAAAAGTGACTTGTTACTTGTTAATTGTATAATTCTGCACGTAATGTCAAACTTGGTTAGTAAACTGCGTTTTTTTTTTCAATTAGTAATAAAGCCTAAATTTGAATCCTGACCTTAGATTTCTAGATCTGTCTCGCCATATTTTGATGGCAATAATTATGCTTATTGGAAGGTTAGAATGAGAGCTTTCCTAAAATCTATGGATGAGCGAATTTGGTTAAGTGTGGTTAATGGTGGGACTACCCTTAGTTCTATGGTTAATAATGAAGTTATACCCACTCACATTGCTAACTAACTAGAGCAAAGTTAGACGAGTGTAACTTGAATAGCAAAGCCTTACATGCCATATATATGGCAATGTTCCCAAAAGAATTTAGAAAAGTATCTATATGTGATGTTGCTGAAGAAGTTTGGAATAGTCTACAGACCACACATGAGGGAACTCAGACTGTTAAAAAGTCTAAGTTGCATATGTTGACCACTAGATTTGAAAAGATTATGATGAAAGATGATGGGACATTTGATGAATTCTATGCGAGTTTAAATGACATAGTTAATTCTAATTTCAACATAGGTGAGAAAATACTTGAGTATAAAATTGTTAGAAAAATCCTTAGATCCTTACTATAGCAATTTAGATCTAAAATCACCGTAGTTATCATACTCGACTCAGACACTGACCGAGATAATGCAGGAGGTCGATGAGTTAGTGGTTCAACTGGGGACCTGATGGTTCAACCAATAGGTCATTGCATAAAAATCTATAAAAAATATAAAGTATTAATTTTTTAGAGGCAAAATTAAAATTTTTAATTTAATTTTTACTAGATATTTAGGTCTATAAAATATAGTAGAATGTTGGACCATTTTTTTTTAAAAGAATATTTTTATAAAAGTTATAAATGATTCATTACTTAGATATAAGTTATTGCATACAAGTGATACTAAAGTACTTTGTGTTCAAATGGCGAGAAACCCTTTATTTTTCTTAGAGGTCCAAGGTTCAATTCTCTTGGACCCAAAAATTTGTAAAAGGATTTCAAAACTCAATCAAACTGATCAACCGGCAGGTCTGGGCCGGGTAAATTATCAATTAACTCAGTCAAAACCTTATTTTGACCGAGTCAAGTACATTTCTATCAATTGAATCTGCCATACCCGGTTAAAGGTCCGAGATATCGATTTTCCGGCCGATCGGTTGGGTTGGACCGATTTTTATAATAATGAAAATCACTGTTATCGAGGAGAGTAAGGATATAGACTCTATTAAGGTTGAACAGTTGATTGGATCTCTCCAAACTTATGAACTTACAGTAGCTAAACCCACAAATGATAAGTCATTGATCTTAAAAACTATTAGAAATAGTTATAAAGAGTAATCGGATAAAGATTCTACGAATGATGAGAAGTTAGCTTACCTTGCTAAAAAATTTCGAAACTGTTTGGGAATAAACAGAAACCTAAAGAGAGACAACGAGAAAATTCCAGTGAGTCTAGAAGGTAATTTCAATATGTGAGATGTTATAAATGTCGAGTTTATGGTCATGTTATGAGTGAGTGACCTAGTAGTAGGATAAATTCGGATAAAGTTATGAATGCTTCTCTCACTGATGATGAGTCGAACTCAAAACATCAGAGTGAGAAATCTACTCGTGAGGAAAGTGAAAAATATATTGCCTTTACGATGAGAGTTAAGGAAGGATCTGACCAGGGAAGTGAATGAGAAAGAATTAAGAATGGATCTGACCAAGGGAGTGAAAAAAAGAGGACTTAGATAGTGATGAGGATTCTGATGAAAAGTCTATGAGTGAGGAAGATATCCAAGAGGCTTATGATAAAGTGTATAAGGAGAGCCTTAAGATTCTTACTAAAAACAAAGTATTAAGTGCGAAGAATAAGGAACTTGAATTGGAGAATGAGAAGTTAGTAGCGCACATTAAGGAGTCTACCTCGATTCTGAGTGAAATAAAATCCATGAATGAAACTTTAGAGATTCCAGAACACATTCCACCTTTGTGATTTGTCATTCTTACTCTTGAGATTATTCAACCACACTTTGGGAAAAACATCATACCGAAAAATTCAAAACGCCTACTTCCTAAACATCCTTAGGAAGGTACTTTCTCAGTCGGATTTCAGAAGTTTCTGGAGGTTGAGAGATGTTGGACTACAAATGCAGGAAGAGCACAAGATCTTGGAGCAGATTTTTGGATTTACACTTGGAAAAGACAGTTGAAGAAGATCGGGAAGTTGGAAGGAGACATCAAATCTTGAAAGCTACAGGAAGTAGATCGGGAAGTCTAGTGGAATTGACTAGACAGCATTTAACTGTAGAAGATTGGAAAGTTGGTGGATACAGCAGATCTTGAGATTACAAGAATTACAACAGCGAGAATTAGTGGAATTTGCTATACTAAAAAATTACTGTAATCCATATTGTTTATAGTGGAGGTAACTGGTTTGGTCATAAAGTTTTTACCCAGTTAGGTTTTTTTCGTCATCAATTTTGGTGTTATTTATTGTTTTCTTATTAAAAACTGCTATAATTTAATTTAGAATAATTAGATTGTTTGTTTAACTATCTACAAACAATTAAAAGTGACTTGTTGCTTGTTCATTGTATAATTCCGCACGTAAGGTCAAACTTAGTTAGTAAACTACGTTTTTTTCACTTTGAACTTTAAGAGTTCCCCATGAATAATTTCTCATCATTAGTTGGAGTGTAGGATGAGAACATTCCTTTATCAGCACAAATGTAATGAGTAGTACCCATATCAACCTACCATTCCATGGGATTCCCAATGTTGTTGCATTCTGAAACAAGGGCTGACAAGTTCATATCTGATATACCATCAGATAATGCATTGGATTCGATGATATTTGGTTGGGCTTGCTTATTTGGTTTGTGACATTCAATAGAGTGACATACAATCTTTCCACAATTGTAGCAATTTTCCTTAAACTTCTTTGCTTTGTTATTTACTTGCTTGAAGAATTAGACAGGATGTTTCTTCTTTTTGTTCTTTCATTGGTTTCCACTACATTTGCCTTTGATTGTGATATATGACTTCAAATACGCTTGTCCAACTTTCTATTATCTTTTTCAATCCTCAACACGATATGAGTTATTCAATGTTAATCTCTTTATGCTTGTGCATGAGGTAGTTCTTAAAGTCTTTCCACATGGGTGGAAGTTTCTCAATGATTGGAACAACTTCAAATGATTCACTTTGAGACATATTCTCGGCATGAGGGTCATGAAGAAGAACCTACAATTCTTGTACTTGACTAATGACCGTTTTGAAATCTGCCATCTCATAGTCCAAAGATTTCCTAATGATGAACTTCTTTGTTCCGGCATCTTCAGTTTTGTATTTCTTCTCCAAACGTTCTCATAGTTCCTTTGCAGATTTCATAAAACTATATAAGTTGTGCAACGTGTAGTCCAAGCAATTCAAAATGTAATTTTTGTATAAGAAGTCTGAATGTTTCAAAGCATCCAACGCTATTTTCATTTAAAAACTTTGCCAAGTTTACTAGTGTAAGATAGAACAATATTTTCTGTTACTATCTCTTAAAATCAATCCTACTAAACTCTTTCGATTTCTCTCCATGTGAAATGAAAGTTGGATGAACGATAGAAGAGGGACCGCAACCACAGGAATCACAACGAAAGGAACCAAGTTTGGAGGAACCACTTCTGAAACACCAACATTGGAAGTCATCACGTTTGAAGTAACCACATCCGAAGTAACATCAATGTTGTTGTTAACAGTAGTCATTTCTGTTTAAACAAATAGAAGTTTAACCAAACCAATATTAGAATCTAATAAGGAATAGAAAAATTAAGCTGAAATGAAATCAGTTAAGCTGAGTAAAATAGAAACTTTGTAAAGATATCACTCAACAATCAGAAATTCGACTTAAGATTATTATTTGTAAATTAGAATTGAGTGATTTCATTGATGCAAAATAAACTTACCAAACCTACCAAATTTAGAATGGAAAATAAATGAAAAATCAGACAATATAATGTCAATGAATGAAATGCAAAGAATTGAGGCAAGAGTTGAACTCTTTGTACTTATGTTGAATTTTCCCCGTACAGGTTCCTACAGATTATGTTAATCAACTCTCAAGATACAATGATCGACTTCTTGTGTTTGCGACACTTCAAAGCACAAGAACAATGAACCAAAAGTTTGCTTTATACTCCTATTTGAATGAAAATAAAATAAAGGCTTTGATGCATAATT
Organism: Fraxinus xanthoxyloides; assembly: GCA_903798325.1. Classification (NCBI taxonomy): domain Eukaryota; kingdom Viridiplantae; phylum Streptophyta; class Magnoliopsida; order Lamiales; family Oleaceae; genus Fraxinus; species Fraxinus xanthoxyloides. Next base: position 5,849 of record CAIGRL010099641.1, read on the forward strand.
TTGACAAGATAATGATGTTAAAATGTTATGGTATGATTGCATAAAACTTGAGTGAATGAAAACAGCACTAAAGGGTCTTATTTATAGTTGTAGAATGGTTGCAAACCGGAGAGATACAATCCAAATTTATCTTGTTTTACGAAAAGTTGCCCAAGTTTACTATCGCTTACTTGTCGCTCGAGCGATAATTTCAAAGACTTTGTCACTCGCTTGGCGCTAGGTTGCCGCTTGAGCAATGGTCTCATATGGGAAATTTGATTTTTTCTAAGTTAAAATTGTGTTTTCCAACCCTACTTCATTTAATAATCTCTCATTCATCGGAAAATAGTTATTAATGTCCAAATATGCTGAATTCATCTATTCGACGAGTAGAACATGATTGACCCATTTCTTGCCAAATTCGAGATGCGGGACCCATCCAAATATTTGGTTAAAGTTTGATAAATATCAACTTTTATTACTATTTTCCAACAGCATTTGGGGATGAAGATGATTTCAATATATGGATTGGATGAAAGAAACTTGGATTGTCTAATTGGAGAAGTGGTGAATTACCAAAAGCAATTTACAGTGAAGTGGAGTGATTAACTGATTTTGTGTACTACGTTATGTTTTCATCTGTCATGTGGAATTTTTTACAAATTGTACAAATGGAAATGACTATGGTGGTGGATGTGTAAATAGATGAATCGATCAATGAGCATTCAATTACCTTTTCTTTTTCGTTGAGCGAGTAGTAACCAAATATAAATTCAATGGCCACTATTTAAGTAAATCACAACCCCAAGTTACACCTTTAGGTCTTGGTTGGATAAGAGGATCTAACCACACAAAATAATGGCAAGCATTTGAAGTTCCATAAGTAGCCTTGAAATCGTCTTCTTGGATCAACTTCGGTCCACAACATCCTTGAAATAAATTCTTTGCAATGACATAGTGTAACGCAGGTGTGGTGGTTGGTTTCCAAGGATGAATCCATGTTGCAATGCCGATTGAAGTATCAAGAACCCTAAAACAATTATGGGGATTTTGTTATCTTGAAAACTTTGGGGAAAGATTGAGCCCCGGGTGACCTTTTATTTAACTTACTTTACTTTAATTTATTTTTCATACTCATCTTCAACCACACATTCACATAATAAAATATTTTAGACGTGAACCAAAAATTTTTCCTTACTTTTTAACTACACAATAAAAGAAATACATTTCAAAACATAGTCTTTTCAAATTAAAGACTACCAAACAAAGGCTGAGTTTTGGGTTTCGGTTGGAATGGAGTGTGGTGCATGGTGTAATTTAGGTTTTGGTAAGGGGGCCGATTTGTGCCATGTGATTTTTTTTCTTTGGGTATCTAGAAGTGTAAAAAATATATTTCAAAAACATACTTTTGACCACGTCACTTACAACTTCATGATTTGACATCCATTAACGACAATAACATAAAAAATTCATTTGCCACATCAGCGATTTTGTCCATTTAAAATGACCACTAAGAAAGTGATGAATAGGATTACATATTAAAAACTTCAATGACTAATGGAAAACTCTTAAAGTTCAGCGACTCACTGAAAACTTCGTGTAAAGTTCAATGCTTAAGATTTTTAACCTTGAATATAATATTTCAACAAGTTGTTCATTTGAAAAATAAATTGATCGACAAAGGTAAGGGACATTGAAATAGAGACGAGACTTGAGGAGGAAATCTTGGAAATGTTTGGTATCAACATATGTATCTGTGGAAGGATTAGATTCCTGCAAAGCAAGTCCATGAATATGTTATAACTAGTATTGAGGGACAACATAGAAACAACAATCATGTTGCCCCTCGTTGGAGCCCCATTCCACATATACGTGTCTTCCACCCATTGTACGGTTTAACAAACCCCATTACAAAATGCAATAAGGAATACTAAAACATTGTTTACTTCCTAATGTAACGTTTGTAGTGTGCACTTAGGGGAAGTCGCATCTCAAATTTAACATGAATTTTAGACAACGAATATATCATCTCTCACAATGAAAAATACAACAAAACATGGTGCTTGGTGTGAATTGCAGAATCCCACAAACCATCAAGTTTTTTAATGTAAGTTGTGTCCGAAGCCATTATGTTGGGACACATCTTTCTAGACATTACAATTTGCATCCGTTCACTATATTGACATCTTGTTTAGTGTTGATGTGTGCCTACCCTAAATATATTGGATAAAGATATTTGTACATAAAAAATCTACCGAATTGTTTGCCCCCTCTCACATGCACGCGGGTCCTGCGTGAATAAAAAAATCACAATGTGTTATCCCCACCCCATATTGTGAATAGTAGGTAATGGATTAGGTAAAAGAATTCAGTACATGTAGTATAGTCCAAATATATTTTACACATGTCATGATGATTGTTGGTCAAAGATCTTCACTTGTGTGTTAAAGTGCAAGATTATCGTTTTGCCTAGAACGACTCGATATTTACTTAATAATCTCAACTTTAACTTTTTTTTAATCGAGTAACGTTATTTAGCATTATTTATATTAAGTATCAATTTAGATGACAACTGCATGATATGTATATATTTACTTAAATGTAATATCACATTAATCATTCAATTGAATCTTTCTATGTAAATTGACACTTTAACACTACTGATATTAAATAACATTTTTTTATTTGTTATCTTACATTAATGTTAAGTGCACATTCTTTGATATCAACGATGTACACTTAATTTGATATCACCCATGTATTCCAAAAAATATAGACGGATTTTTTTTTAAACTGTCCAATGATCCCACCACATCATGTAATGTAAATAACGATATAAAACATGCCAAGCATTAGGTATCTTAAAACGTTGCCAGTAACAATCATTTACGCTGAAAAGAAAAGTGAAAAACAAGAGCAATCGTCTTTTCAGCCCGGAAAAGAGAGAAAAACAATGTTTTCTTTGACCATCTCCTTTCAATGCGAATAGGCGAATACTCCTATATATACAAGCCTCTTGTCTACACATACAGCAGTATGACGTGTATATACGGAGAAATATTCGGATATTGTCAGCTCTGAATTCACAAAGTATTTAGAGATTTTATATCTCATTCTCATCCATCCAGCTTCTTCCTTTCCCCATTTTCAGTGTCCTCTTCTCTCTCTGTTCTCCCAGACCAGAGGCTAACGTACGTATTTAATTTCGCTAGATTTTTTTTCTTTTTGAATTTTATTATGCCAACGCCGCAAATTCAAAGCCCTTGTTTCCTAATTGTGATTATATATTCGAAATATATCTAATCCAGTAGCTGATCAAATTCATTTTTTCTTAATGTAATCTGCTCGTTCTTTTATGTGGATGAATTTGAATATCGATCTCCGTTTTCTATTATTTTGTAGAAATAATGAGCTAATAGTTACCCAAAGTTGATTCTTTGCAGGCCCAAATTCTACGGTTTTGCATTGAATATTGCATATAAAGTTGAGAATTTTAGGTTTCTGTTTCCGGATTAGCTAGAGATGAGTGCATTGGGTTTTGATATCGGAAATGAGAACTGTGTGATAGGAGCTGCTAAGCAACGTGGAATTGATGTATTGTTAAATGATGAATCTAAGCGCGAAACTCCATCCGTGGTTTCATTTGGTGAAAAACAGAGGTTTATGGGCTCGGCTGGGGCTGCCTCTGCTACAATGAACCCAAAATCCACTATTTCTCAGGTCAAAAGATTGATAGGACGGAAATTTAGCGAGCCCATAGTGCAGGATGACCTCAAACTGTTCCCTTTTGAGACTTCCGAGGGTCCTGATGGGGGCATTGTGATACATTTAAATTATTTGAACAAGAAACAGACTTTTACATCGATTCAGATTCTAGCAATGCTGCTTGCTCATTTAAAGCAGATTGCGGAGAAGAATCTCGAGACACCCATTTCAGATTGTGTGATTGGTGTGCCGTCGTACTTAACGGACTTGCAGAGACGCGCATATTTGAATGCTGCGGAGATAGCTGGCTTGAAGCCACTAAGGTTGATGCACGACTGTACTGCTACTGCTCTGGGGTATGGAATATATAAGACAGACTTCCCAAGTAGAGGTCCAGCAAATGTTGTGTTTGTGGATATTGGTCATTGTGATATGCAGGTTGCTGTTGCATCATTTGAACCTGGGGATATGAAAATATTATCTCATGCTTCTGATAGCAACTTAGGGGGAAGAGACTTTGATGAGGTCCTATTCAGGTATTTTGCTGAACAATTCAAGGAACAGTACAACATTGATGTTTATTCTAATGCTCGAGCATCTTTAAGACTGAGAACTTCATGTGAGAAAATGAAGAAAGTCTTGAGTGCTAATCCAGAGGCACCGCTTAATATTGAGTGCTTGATGGAAGAGAAAGATGTCAAGGGTTTCATTAAGAGAGAGGATTTTGAGAAGCTGTCCTCAGAATTACTGGAAAGGATTAGCATTCCATGTCGTAAGGCTTTGCTTGACTCTGGTCTGACTCTTGAGAAGATCCATACAGTTGAGCTTGTTGGATCAGGTTCTCGAATACCAGCCATCGCTAAGATATTGAACTCACTATTTGGGAAAGAACCTAGACGGACTGTAAATGCAAGTGAGTGCGTGGCTCGTGGTTGTGCCCTTCAGTGTGCAATGCTTAGTCCCGTATTCCGCGTGAGAGAGTACGAGGTTTGTGTTACAGTTATTAACTCAAACTCAAATTATTTCCATCAGTATAATCTTCTTTCTATAATACGGCTTTTTCGTGTATATCCCATGTACAATGCTCAGTCCCATATTCCGCGTGAGAGAGTACGAGGTCTGTGTTTCAGTTATTAACTCAAACTCAAATTATTTCCATTAGTATAATATTCTTTCAACAATATGGCTTTTTCATGTATATCGTCCTATGTTTCCCCGAAACTTTGTGTTAGTTTTCATTGCCAAGCAACATAGAAGTTTAATCTTTTAGCTCTGACACTGGTCATTAAGTTGGTTGTTTCTCTAATATGTTCCTAATGTGTAACATCTAGTACGCCTACAAGCGTAATTTAGGGGGACAGAACTTGGGCGGCAACGAGACTACCAAATCCAAACTTATTGACCACAGGTTACGAAGTACTAAAAAATCTAGCTTTTAGACAAACTACTTTTGTATGCAAAATAAAAGGATATCATTCAATAGCTGACTAGCCCTCTTAAGTTCACTTTCAAGTTCTAATAGTATCTTCATGCGAGATACACTATATGATGGCGCTTGTAACGTTCAATTGCCATATAGTTTATCTTCCATAGCACATACCTAAAACTAATTACCCTGAAGATGATTGTTGACTGTGCAATAGATTTTGGGTAATACACCATTTAAAAGGCAGGAAAATGACTGTAATGTGTAAAAACATATTTCTATGGAATTTGTTTAAGAAATAATGGAGTATTAAATGCTGATTCTCATGCTACGAGTGGAGGAAACTTCTTGTGATGTAATGTCATGAATGCATACATAGTTGTTATATTATATATTGGTCTAGAAAATTTCTATTTGTGCACTTGTAAGTCAAACAATTGTTTGGTTGAAAAAAAAAATTGACGTCAGATTGAGACTTTTGCACCAAAATATTACTTTTCAGACTGAAGTTATTGATAATATCATAAGTATGTCATGTAATAATTCCATTCATAAATGAAACAACCACCTTTAATGAAAAATGCTTGTGTCAATAATACATATTCTAGCACTTTTTATCTAAGAAAATGCTTAGAAAAATCTTATTGTTTCTTTGCCTATGCCATCACAGTTTACTATATTATGGCCTTAACTTTCAGTGTGTACCATTTGTCATGTCTTGACATATGAAAGTGCTGTAGATTGAATGAATTTTCGAAAAATACATTTAAAATACTTTTTCATATGTTGCTGGTTAGAGTCTAATCCATGTTCAACCATTCAGAAATGCCTTTTGCTTCAGTTGTGTTCCTCAGAGAATGGTTATTCTGTACATAAAAACTCAGGAGACAATATTCTGGATTAACTTCCAAAAATGCCCCTGCATCAACACCCCAACACCCACTTTCCGCATTCATTCGCCCACTGTAAACATTAAGCACTTAGAAGTGAAAAAAGAGTTCATGTGGCTGCAATATTTGGTTAAATGTGATATTAACTAGTTTCTTACTTGATCCGTGCTCTATGGCTCCTTTTGGAAAAAAAATGAGTTGATAAGAGCATGGACAGGACGACCTTAGCCATTGTCTGATAGATGACCCATTCATATCTTTGTAATGAATGTTTATCTGTAAAGCCAAGAAAAAAGATCTCACTTGAGAGAGAAGTAGCTTCATCATGTTTTCCTGCAGCACCTCGAGACCTTTATACTGAACGGAAAAGTAAAAATCTTCCCAAATCAAATTTTCTTCAATGCATTTGTATGGATATTGCTTAATTATTTTTCCCTTAAATTGACAGTTTGCATCTTTTATTTGCAGGTGCAAGATTCATTTCCATTCTCTATTGGATTTACATCTGATGAAGGACCGATCCGCACAGCGACTAATGGCATGTTGTTTCCTAAGTTGCATCCTTTTCCAAGTCTAAAGATGCTCTCGCTGCACCGAAGTGGTACATTTCACTTGGAAGCCTTTTATATGAACCAGAATGAGTTGCCTTCAGGTGTATCTACAGGAATCAGCTCTTTTGCGGTATATATGGATTACCTTTTGTAGTTTTCTTCTATAGTTTTTGCACCTAGAGTTAGACCAATGTCCTGGCTTGATCTGCACGTAGGACACAACTCTGCCCCGTAAGGGCAAAAATTAATTTTCCTTCCCTGGATTTCAAAGCTTAGATGTGGTTGTGGCTTTATTTTGTAGAAGGTAATTGCACAGAAATATTACACATTTGAAAAACCCCTTTATAAGGTGTTTCTTTATTCTGGATCATCAAACTTTCAAATATTATATTTTCGCGATTCATTGTTATTCAAGAAAATAGAGATGTAAACCAATTGAATTAAAAATGAAAATCAAATAATTTTGATTCGTAACAATGAGATCACTGGAAAACGGGGGAATTGTTTTAATAAATTACTTATTACAAGACACCATAAATGTTTGGGGATTTTTCGAATTTTAATGTAGATAGAAATGTTACTACATTAATCTTGGTCTCATTAGTGATAGCACCTTTTGAAGACGATGAAGTTGAGAAAAGCAATTGGTAGTATAGAATTCCTGTCGAAGTATGGTAGTGTTACAGTGAGATTATTATTTGTGGTTGATAAAATTATTCTAGGAAATGCCATATGAATGGAGGGAGAACAAAATGAT
>CAIGRL010099740.1:2392-14759 GCA_903798325.1 Fraxinus xanthoxyloides
AAGATGTTCCAAACATTCTCATTAGTCGAGAAAAAATTGTCCTCACTGTTGGCGAAAGTCAAACTTTCTAGTTCTAGAATTCTAAATATAGTACAGTACCATAAATCTTGGGACTAATTTGTACAGTTTGTAATTATCTTATTTAGTAGTTATATGATTACTTAAATTTTAGGAACGTACCTAGACATGCAATGTACCTAGTTTGTCTATAAATCTATAAATTATCAATGAAAATATATGACAGAATTTTCTCCAGAATTTCTTTATGGTATCAGAGCTAGGGCAATTAATCTGTCCTCCATCTGTTTTGATTTTTTGTAATTACCTTAATCAGCTATCATCGCAGTAATTGTTCTGTCATCTCTAGTTTTCTAAAAAACTCATCTATTATTTTCGACAAAAATCAGTACCATGTCGGATGTTACTGCATCTTTCGAGACTGTTACAAGAGTCCATTCAAATGAACTCCGAAGTATTCAAGCGGCCTATCGCCTCAACGGAAGGAATTACATGATCTGGTCTCAAGTCGTTTGCACGAAACTCAAGGGAAAAGGAAAACTCCAGCACTTGCTTGAACTAGCACCAGACAAGGACGATCCCACATAAGAGGCATGGGACGTTGAAGACTCCTTAATCATGTCGTGGCTATGGGATTCAATGCATCCAGAAGTAAGTGGAAATTGCATGTTCTTGACAACTGCAAAGGATGTCTCGGAAACTGTGAATCGGACATGTTCCAAAGCAAAGGAAACTGCCTTAGTCTTTGAAATAAAGACTAAGATTCACTCAACTAAGCAAGGCAATCTGTCTGCGAATCAAAAGCAATGGAATAGACAAGGAGATGTAGCTGTTACAAGGCAAGCACCAGACGAGCAAGAATTACATATGTTCAACAAGGAGGAGGCTGAAAAAATTTGAAGTCTACTCATTACAATAGACAAGCCGACTGGTTCATATTCCTCTGCAAATGCAGGTACCTATTTAGTCCAAGCTCTCTCTGCTATATTAAATAGCAATCGTAGCAAAGGATGGGTGATAGATTCAGGAGCCATGGATCACATGACCAACTCACCATCTCAGTTTTCTTCGTACACTCCATGTTCTCGACATCAGAAGATTCGGGTGGCAGACAGAACTCCAGCTTCCATGCCAGGAACATGAACTATTTCAATCACTCAATCTATTACTCTTAATTGCCCATGAACCTACTATCTATTCCAAAATTAACTAAAGATTTGAATTGCAAAGTGGTTTTCTCATCTAACAAGTGCACTTTTCCGGAACCAGCTATGGGGAAGATGATTGGGGTTGCTAAGGAGAAGGATGGGCTGTACTACTTGGATACCAGTAGTGGCAAAGCGAGAATGGAAGTACCTTTTTCTCATTTATCAGAATCATTACAATCAAATAAAACCCAGATATGGCTTCATCACTATAGGTTAGGGCATCCCTCATTTCATGTACTCAGAAACATGTTTCCTCGTTTGTTTAAGGGAATCGATGCATCTTATTTTCAATGCGAATCATGTCAATATGCCAAACACCAAAGTGTGTCATGTCAACCACTCAATAATAAACCATTGTTTCCTTTTACTATCGTTCACACTGATGTCCGGGGTCCATCTAGAATTGCAAATCTAAATGGTGCTTGTTGGTTTATTACATTTATTAATGATTGCATGAGAGTCACTTGGGTTATTTCTCATGAAACACAAATTTGATGGGAGCACAATTGTCCCAAATTTTCTAAGCATGATTCAATACCAATTCAATGCCAAAGTCAGAATAATCGGGTCAGATAACGGAAAAGAATACTTCAATCAAATCCTATCCCCTATCCTACAAATGAGGGAATCATACACCAATCCACATGTCTTGATACAACCAAGCAAAATGTGGTTGCAGAAAGAAAAAACCGACACTTACTTGAAACTACCTGAGCATTACTATTCGAAAGAAAAGTCCCAAAACAATATTGGGGTGAAGCAATTCTAACCGCCACCTATCTCATCAATAGAGTCAATTCTCGAGTCCTCCACAATAAACTCCCATTATGGTCCTTTCTAGTTTCTTCCCCCATACTGATTTAACCCATACATTACCACCAAAGATATTCTGATGCATATCATATGTTCATACCAACGTAGCAAACTCGACCTTAGAGCACTTAAGTGTATTTTTTGGTTATCCTAATACACAAAAGGGATACAAGTGTTACCATCTAACCACAAAAATATTCTTTATCACTAGAGATGTCACATTTGTAGAAAATCAATCTTATTTTGAGACATCTTCTCTTCGGGGAGAGAATCTAGGAAGAGAGAAGCACAACCAATTTGACTTTGACAATATTGACACCATTGCTGATGACATACCTGACGTAATATCATCCCATCAACAGCTACAAATAATAAAAAAACCACAAATATCCGGTCAACAATTACAAAATCATGACCTGCCACCAAATACAACTACTGCAGAAACACTTGTATCATCCATTCTCCCCACTTCAGATTCTGATATTAATGAAAAAACTAGAAAGTCAAACTCCTGAAGTGCCCCAGGAGGTCTACTCAAGGAGATGGGTTGATCTAGAACCAAAAAGCAAGTGCAATCTTCTGAACCACTAGCAGGTAATGAAGAGTTATGTACAGATTTGATTGATCTTGATGTTCCTATTGCCATTCGAAAGTGCACACAACATCGTATTACCAACTTTATATCCTTTGAGAATCTCTCACCATCTCATAGATCATTTCTCACAAAGCTACAGTTGGATAAAAATACCTCGAAGTGTGGACGAAGCCCAACAACAAAAAGAATGGAAAAAGGCAATGGAAGAGGAAATGATAGCCCTATAAAGAAATCAAACATGGGACCAAGTCGAATTACCAAAGGGAAAGAAACTTGTTGGATGCAAATGGGTTTATACAATAAAGCACAAAGCGGACGGATCTCTAGAAAGGTATAAAGCACGGCTAGTGGCTAAAGGATACACTCAAAACATATGGAGTTGATTATTTGGACATTTTTTCTCCTGTGGCAAAGATGAATACAGTTAGGATTCTCTTATCCTTAGCAGCTAATTTTGAGTGACCTCTACTACAATTCGACATGAAAAATACCTTCTTACATGGACATTTGGAAGATGGGGTCTTTATGGAGGTACCACCAGGCTTTAATGAATCCTTTGGAGGAAGAACTGTATGCCGACTAAAGAAAGCTTTGTATGGGTTGAAACACTCTCCACGAGCGTGGTTTGGAGGTTCACACAAGCAATGAAAAAAATGGAGTTCAAGCAATATCAAGGAGATCACACCCTTTTTATAAAAAAGTCAAAAGATGATAAAGTTGATCATATTATTGTAATGGGATATGATCTTTGTGAGATTGGGAGACTAGGGAAGAAGCTGGTGGCAGAATTCGAAATTAAAAAGTTAGGAAAACTCAAGTACTTTATGGGAATCGAGGCTGCGTAATCCAAGGAAGGTATATTCATCACCTAACAAAAATATATTCTAGATCTACTTCAAAAAATAGAGATACTTGGGTGTAAACCTTCAAAAACACCAATTGATCAGTCACACAAGCTAGAAAAAGAACCAGGAGATATACTAGTAGACGGGGAGATATCAAAGATTGGTGGGAAGACTAATCTATCTATCACATACCGTACTGATATAGCATATGCGGTAAGTGTAGTTAGTCAATTCATGCACCCACCGAAGGAGCATCATTTAGAGTCTGTATACAAGATCTTGAAGTATTTGAAGGGCAGACTTGGAAAGGGAATTATCTACAACAAAGGTTGATCACTTAGTCTGGAGACCTATACGGATGCTGACTAGGCAAGTTCCGTAGTGGATAGAAGATCAACTTCTGGACATTGCACTTTTCTGGAACGAAATCTTGTAGCTTGGAGAAGTAAGAAGCAACCAGTGGTTGTAAGATCAAGCGCAGAAGCTGAATTTCATGCTATGGCATTAGGAGTGTGAACTTCTGTGGCTAAAGATTATCCTAGATGATTTGGGAATCAAGTGGAAAGGGAACCATGAAACTTTATTGCGATAATAAATTGGCTATTAACATAGCTCATAATCCAATACAATACGATCGCATGTGGAAATAGATCATCATTTCATAAAGGAAAAATTGGATAGTGAATTGTTGTGTATGGCGTATGTTTCAACCAGGAGAGCAGCTTGCTGATATTCTTACGAAGGGATTGCCTAGTGCTTCACTTCTTCAGATACTAGACAAGCTTGGAATAAAAGATATTTTCAACCCAAGCTTGAGGGGGGGTGTTGGTGAAAGCAAACTTTCTAGTTCTAGAATTCTAAATATAGTACAATACCATTAATCTTGGGATTAATTTGTACAGTTTGTAATTATCCTATTTAGTAGTTATATATGATTACTTAATTTCAGGAATGTACCTAGACATGCAATGTACCTAGTTTGTATATAAATCTATCAATTATTAATGAAAGTGTATGACAGAATTTTCTCCAGAATTTCTTTACTCACAATGACAGGAGCAGTAAAAAGAGGTGAAGTGTTGGAAATTATGTTCTTCATATACTGCGGATCCCTGCCAACAGTGTAAGTCACCTGCACATAGAATCATTGAGGGAAGCCTTAAAAGAGATAAAAGCTTGACTAAAAACATATGCCATCATTTTAAACTAGACACAACCAATAAGGAAACCAAGAATGGAACAACAATTATTACACACCCACATACACAATTCTCTTTTTCCTATTTAGAGTTATTTTTTTCCTTTTTCCTTATTTTCTTATAGTTTTTCCCCTTTTGTGGGGGTGGCAGGGATTAAAAGAGTTTAATAATAAATAAACTTGTCAAAGAGGAATGATGATCCTCGAGAAACAGCACATTTTATCAAGAATATAAAAATTCTAATTTTGCAAGGGGCATTTACGGCTGCCAAACATATTTATCTAACCTTTACAATAAGTGAATCTTGCAGTGCATCCTTCTTTAATCCATCAAAGCAGCAAATAAAGCCTTTTTGTTCAGCTTTCAAAATTTGATTGACCTAATAATCTTCTCATCTGTACTATTTCTAGGCTAGTTTCCCTCCCCGCTCGGTCCCTCTGTAGGGGCATATGCACACATGAATATAGATAGGGAGAACATAAGCGTTCAGATACTTTTTTCAAATCAATGGCACAGTTGACATGGTTAATATTTCAAGTAACTTATTGACTTCAGAGTATATTGCAGGCATATATATGGTTTCAATTCAATATATCAGATAGGATTAATGAACTAGACATAAATCATATGAACAGGAACTCGGAACCAGAATATATAGATATGCAACTCATTTCTAGATTAAACTAAATTTCTTAAACTAAATTTCTAGAGAGTGCAGAATACCAAACAGCTATTTCACACAGCATACGATAAATAAAGCAGGAAATCTTTCGATTCACGTACCGTTTCCCCTTCATTCAGAAAGAGCTTAGCAATTTCAATACCAGCCTGCAAGAAGCAAGTACAACTTAATAACTTGAACAAATCAGTTTACAATAGTTTATACAAATAAAGCACAAAAAGGTCCAATATATACTGAATCATCGGGGAAAATATTAATAGAGCAATCAGTAAGATCACATGCAACCGTACCACATCATCTTAAGCAAATGACCTTAAATTAGAGGGAAGTATGGATTTTATCATGTAAGATAAATTTGAAGAACAGTGAGATAAATGTAGCCATCAATAATAGTGAAAGTTTTTTGGGTAAAAAATAGTTTTCATAAAATTGCAAAAACATTATCTATATACTTCCTTCCTTATCTCCCAAAATGGTGACATCTCCCAAAATGGTGACTCAAAATATGGATTCCAAAAACTGAATTGAACAAATTGACGAACAGTGAAACTTATATCCCAAGTAATGATGCCTTACAGAAAGTCCCTACAGTTTTCCTCTTACCTTCCATCCTAACAACACAAACGACATTAAGCCTCCGGTTGGCAAATTTATAAATAATTTAAAAATTGGTCAAACTCAATTTTCAACCACATATTCCAATGGACCTACAAGTACTATAAATTAAACGTTTATAAATTCTTTCCAAATGGAGGCTAAATCTAAATTCTTATCCTGTGGGCATATGTAAATGGAAAATATGATTAAATTAACAAATAACACACTACTAAAGCGAGTGTAATCTTACTTTACAAACAAACCTGTACTAGTCCACCAAGGTTATCTCTAAGATCAAGAACAAGAAAAGTGGCACCCATGTCTTGGAGTCGCTTCATTGCTGACAAAAAAAAAAGCATTCTCAATCAAACCAAGACAATTTATTCAGAAAGGATAAATTACTTGAACAAAAATATGGAAGTCGTAGAAGTGACACTTGCAATCCTTTCTTCCCTAAATTAGGGACAGGGTTTGAGGTAGATACTAAGTAGTCAAGGATGAAAAATTAACAAATCCATATTCTTATACTGTTGCAAAATTAAAGAAATAACATATCCATATCATGACACGGAATAAATCTCAGGGTGTTGGGGTAACATGCACCTGTAACCAAATCCTTTCTGGCCAATGCATTGAATTCTTTTAGGCGCACATAACCAACCGAACTGGGACCATTTTTAACCTGCTCCAACCGGTAAAAAACTGGGCTCTTTGCAATAGATTGCCTTTGTACCCTAATGGATTGAATAGGTCCACAGCTCCCATGCTTAACCTAACAATCGTTATGGTTTGTGAAAAACAGTTTGGCAGAAATATCACGAACAAAACTGAAGTATTGACAAAGGCCTTTGCTCAATCGAGATTTTCAAACCGTGATGTTGATAAATGTTTCACTGGGTCCTTGTAACAGCGATGAAGATTCAAAGGCAGATTTTCCCTTTAGATCCACCCCATTAACAGACAGCAATTCATCACCCTATGACAAGATTGATAGCATAATGCATAATATAAACACTTATGGAACTAAAATAGCATGAACAGATGTAAATATGCCACATTTATAATGTAGACATCAAACTAGAAGTTTCACTGTCACCATCAGGAATTCTATGAGAAATTGAAGCAGAAAGGGCATTTTGTAGTAATGCAATTATGCATCTTTGTGAGGACTAAAACTTCAGAACCAAAGCATAAAGGAAACCAAATTGAAGAACTACTTTAATCTAGTGGAAGATATACTAAATTCAAGAACTACTTTAACACTAGCTTGTAGTTCTGGCTCTAGCTCCTGCAGTAATGTGAAAATTTTATATCGAAAATAAATCTCCATGATAAGAATAGAAAGCTGCAACTGCTCAATCAAGTGATGGATAGTAGCTGCTGATTATCAGGACCGTAACTTGATAAGGCATCTTTATAGCATATTTGCATACTTCTGTTAAAAATGATGCCACACTATATTGCACATTTATCCAGCTTGAATACCCAACAAGCTAACACATTTTATTCCACTAATCAAACAGATCTACCCCCCACATTGGCTAACCATATTGTAGATGAAGTTGCTCCTTTCCTCATGATACTCTGAACAACCTCTTACTGCACTTTGAATTAGTATCTTTTATAGCATATTTCTTCAGAATCATACATGTCTATGCTATTAGGTGAAGGAGCCTTCCACCATACCACCATACCACCAAATCTAACTACAATAATAAGATATTATGATTGAAAAGGAACCCTGAGATGCATGTAAAAGTAGCGACACAGTAGAGTAGGCATAGTGTAGCATGAGCTACTGACCTGTCTGACACCAGCAGAGTGGGCAGGGCCATCCAAAATGAGCCCTAAAACCTTCAGTTTCATAGCTCCATTATCATCTGGGATCTCCCTGATGTTTATCCCAATTCCAGTCATATCATACCTTGCCATCTTGGAGAACTTTAGGGATGATGAAGTCAATACATGCCATATAAAAAAACTGAAAAGTTTTGTAAGTAAAGAAATATTGAATTTAGGGTTAAAAGCTCACATTCTTAACAGATTTTCAGATGAACAACTCAAAATATGATAATGCACAAAAATTTCAGCCATTATCTGCTATAAATTATTGTCATTTGCAATATTTACAAAGAAATTGTAACTGTAGATGAATGATATTTAAAAAGAATGCCAAAAACCACAAAAAGAGAATAAAACAGAACCCTCAAACAGTAGATGCATGATATTTTATTCCAGACATTATACTTCTGAATATCAAAATGTTTTAATTTGACTGCGGCAGAAGGGAATTGTAGGTCTTGTAGTCTGAATTTGTTAGGAACAATTTCGCAGAACAATTTATTCGAGGAGACAATTCACGTATGAAACAAAAAATTGCTTGGAAACAATAAAATATACAAACGTATAGGAATGGAAAGAAAATCGAGGATTGATTACCTCGGAAGGAGAAAGGAAACGAGTGTACGGGTCGCCCAAGCTTGCTAACATTCGGCGGATGATCTCATGAGCTTTCGATCTTGTCTGAATCGAGGTACTTATTATATCTTCCTTCTTTTTCTGAAAGGAGAAAAAAATTAATCAGTCTTTTGTATTCCATACCATACTGATATATGTATAGTATGATACATGGAGTTGAAGCGCACAAGCCAGGTATCAGGAGACCAGCGATGGCGACCAGTGTCAAGAAAGCTATCGTTAACAATCTGCCAAGCCTCCTCTACTATCTCCTCATTGGTCATTTCTTCCGGTACAGGCGCCGTCAAATCAGCATCCGCCACATCTTCTTCACGGCAATACGATTCCTGTTTTACAGAATTCAGTTCTGCGAGAGAGAGAGAGGATGATGAGATCAACGGAAATGAGTCCAGTGCGGTTGAATTGGAAGCAGTCGAAAATACGATGCCCAAGGAGAGAGCGATTGAGACTCCTGCCGTACTCAAAACTTGGGCAAGCTTTCGTATTTCTCGTGAAGAATTTGAATCGGGGGAGAAGGTTTGGGTTTTGAGCTGATGACAGAAAGCAGTTAATAGAGGCTTAGGCGGAGGCGGAGGCGGAGGCGGAGGCGGAGGCGATAAGGAGGTGTTGTATAGAAGAAGCTTCATCTTTTCACTTTCGGTTCCTACCGCTGCTCACCGTTGCGAATATGGACGTTATTATCCAGTTTATAGGGAGATTATAAAATAATAAACTCTTCAGATTTTTTATTTTTATAATATTTATCAAATTTAAAATTTGATATATTTTAACACGTATTTTTTTTTATATCCAACTGTCTACCTTTGACGATTAATTTTGAAGTCTACGCCTTGACTTCTCAAGACGCAGATCAGATGAACCGCAGAATGTGCTCCAAACTGCCAGCTAACGATTGAGCCCTCAATTTTTTTTTTCCTAATTGTGAAATATTGATTTTGAACCGAACCGAACAAAATTGCTTTGAAATTATTTGGATTAGGTTTTAATATTTTTAAACAATCAAATCATTTCCAAAAACATTCAAAATAAATTGATTTAAATTTTATTCAATCCAATTAAAACTAAATGCCAATCAATTAAAAATGAGTAATGTTTCTCTTAAGTGATGGAACATATTATGACTCATATATCTTCATTTAAGATGTCAATCATTTAATGACGCTTAATGAACACCTAAACTAGTCATAAATTGTGAAGTTGGTTAAAATTATTCATTAAAAAGGCAAAAACACATTAAACCCGACTAAATCGATCCAATCAAGCTCATACCCATTAAGCAATTGCCCGTGTCAAATAATTAATTAAATCATACACCAATCACAATTGTGAATGCAAAACCATCAAATTGACCAAAGCATTGAATGACTATTGTTGTATCATATTTATTGACAGTCTATCACAATTCTAGACAATTAAATCCAATTTTAATCCAAACTCACCATTTCATTTTGATTTGTGCTCAAGTCCCTTAAATTTTTAGCTTAACGTTATTTTTTATTTATTTATTTGCATCTCAATTTTTTTGTCAAGTTACTCGATTTATTATTTATTTTGTAAATAAGATGCTAAATTTTACTTTAATTGCTAAAGTGATTTGATGAATCACTTAGATAATCATTGTGAATTTAATCAACGAGTCTCTCGACACACTACTTTTGTAAAAATTAAATGCAATTAAGTATAAGATTATCTCTCAAATTTCCAACGTAAATATAAACCTGACAAAGTTGACATAAGAACCATTTCAATGAACCTAACCAGGCCTGTTGGCCAATTTAGTATAATATTTACTTATAAGTAAAGTTCATATCTGTTCCTTGCAATAAAGTGTCATAACAATATCGTATTTTGGAAATTACATGAACTTTATATGCTTTTTAATAAATATGCAAAAAATATATAAAGTAAAAAAGATTTATCAAAAAACAACTTAACTCCAAAAAACAAAAACAATAATAATTAATAATAAAAAAAAAAAAACGATCAAGGTCGCTTATCTCTCTCCACCAAATAAACTTCTTTAATTCACCCCCAATTATCGCTAAAATCTCCAAATTTCGTCTCTTTCATCTTTAGGCAGGAATCAGAATCACATCAATGGAAAACCCAAAAATATGTTTTCACATTCCGCAAATTAGCTTTGTCCATAGCTAAACATTTTCTATTCCATAATATTGGGATCAAATCCATTATCCTCTTGCGGTTTTGCAAAGAGATAAGGGATTTGTCCTTGTTGTATAAAACTGATCCTCGAGGTTGAAGAGATCAAGAAACGAATTCATTTTCTTATAGATCCGCTGTAATATGTATCTGATTTAGCGAAGAAAAAAATATCGTGTATTAGGTATATATGAAACCAAATGGAAGCTATATGAATTATACATAGAGGACAAATGGAAGCTATATTTCAGGATGTTCCAGTCATCCTGATTCTTACCTTGCGCGCCTTTTAAAAAATATATGAATTATCCAGCTTGTACAAAATTGTTTCTTTTGTATATTTTACCATTCCTCACAAATGTGCGGAAACCCACTAAATTAAAAAAAATGAAAAAAATGGGAAAAAAAAAAAAAAAAAAAAAAAAACCAAACAAAAAAAAAAAATAAAAAAAAAAAAAAATAAAGGCACCATCGTGGGACCCAAGCATGGAATTTTTGTTGGAATAGTCAAACTTTACATCACAATCATCTAGTAGTTGGGATGAGGGGCATTCCTGGAAGTTGGCAACATATTTTCTTGTACAATTCTTAGAACTGTAGATACCAATGGCATGAAAATCAATTTTCAAAAATTCAACAATCCCTTCCAGACAGCGCCTTAAGATGTATAAATAAAGTGAAAAATTCTCTGCTTAAATGATCGGTACAAAGGTTCCTCACAATCTCGCAAATTTTCTTCCACTTGAAATCTTTACCGAGATGCTCAAATAAAGGCATAATCCCATGGAAACCTTTGTCTTAAACTTCCACATTTGTTAGCGTCCAATATACTTCTTCCTTGTTTTTATCAGTTGAATTTAATTATTATTTCTATCACATTCCAAAGTTTCTCACAGATCCACCACTCCAATTCCTCTGTTATTTGGTTCATACAATTTCAAACAAAGGCACATTTCTATTTTTTTTTGTGAAATTGCATATATAACCTAAAATATTAAGAAATTATACAAGGCACCTAAAGAACAATTGACATTAAAAATAGATCAAGTCATCTTCATAACATTGCCTATCACTTAAAGCATGCATTGATTAAGTGGGGTTGCAAGACATAGAACACTGTTCTTTTCTTTTGGACCTAGCAAATTATATAACTAATGCTTTCTTTTTTATTTTCAATGCTATAAGAAATCTTAGGGGTGTCGTGTATAATGCCACACGTAGTTTTATAGTGTATTTGGCTGGATGGATTCTTGGCATAAAAATGGAATCTAGAGAGCACTTCACAATTCTCCTAGCTAGGATAGTTGGTGCATTAGGGTTATTATTATATTTTCTTCCTATCATTGTACACTTGAAAAAATTTCTTCCTATCATTGCACACTCGAAAAATTTGTAGCTGAACTCATGGCCGACATCTATCCTTTGAATTTCACAGTGATTTTTTGTGCTTTATTGACACATTTTTCGTTTCTTGAAGCAAAGAACTTAGTTGACGTGTCTTCCTATTTTCACATCTTTTGGTTGTACTTCATACTTCTTTTAGATTGCAATGAAAGAGCTGCAGGAGCGAAAGATACCATTCACCATTCGCCGTTACCTCCCTGATGGAAGGTATCGGTCTATTAACTCGTATACTTGTAGACTTCTTTTCTCATAGTCTCTTGTACCCATTTTCTAGTATCTGCTTTCCGTCTCCTCCTGATTATCGTTTGGTGTAATCCAGTTACGAAGACTGGGGAGTTGATGAATTGATAGTGGAAGACTCCTGGAAA
>CAIGRL010099790.1:0-10028 GCA_903798325.1 Fraxinus xanthoxyloides
TGTTTTGGATGCCACTTCTTTCTATCAACTTTACGTGTCTAATATTAATGTTGAGAATTGGGACTAGGTTGTTTAGGTATGGTTGAAAGCATCGAAAAATTTAATGAATGTGAAAAATAGAAGCAAAAAAATATTATCTCCTACGTTTTTAGTAGGGATGGAAAAGATGTGGACAGGGAAGATGCTGGTATTCACTTGCATGATCTTTATGAAGTTGAGAGGCATTTGTTGAAGTCTCTGAAGGTGTAACTAGTACGAATGTAATTATGTACTCGTACTATACATAATCATTAGTATCTTGAATACTTATACAATTATCCATATTTAACTCGACTACCAAATAAGGAAAATGTATCAACCATTGTGCGATTTTACGTGAAAGAGTGATACATTCCTTGAGGCGCGTGTCCAGGTTTAACCTAGAAGCCCGACCTCTCCTTACCTACCTTTTGTGAACCAAAAATTGTGCACATAATTTAAAAATATTGCTTACAAATTGTATATGTGCTTTATTATTGGGGATATAGCACTTTTTTAGCCCCGTTTTGGGGGAAAATGTGTGTTGAAATAGTAACTTTTTGGATAATATGTGGTTAAAAAATAAGAAAAAGTTTTCATTTTACGGGTAAAATTATTTTATTGGAGAATGTGGTTGAAAATAAGTTTTGAAAATCGTCATTGCGCAAATCGACATTTTTATCAATTTTCATCCAATTTCTCTATAAAAGTTTTGAAATGACAAATATACTGTTCTATTCAAATAAAAAAAACTAAAGAATTAAGTGCAATCCTAGTCCCAATTTTTTAAAAAAGTACAAATGATTCCCCAATAAATTATAAAAAAAATTATTTTTTTAAAAAAAAGTGCAAAGAGTCCAATTAAATTTATTTAAAAATTAAAAAGTGAAAACAAGTTCCAAATAAATTATTAAAGAATTAGAAATTAAAAAATATTTTTTTTATTTAAATAGGATGATATATTCATTATTCACAATTCTTTATTAAAAAATGAATGAAAATGATGGTTTGCACAATCAAATATGTAATTAAGGGTGAAAATGCTAAAAAAAATAAAAGGTATGGACGTTTGTGCAATAACAGTGAAAGATATGGACATTATGTACTAATTACCCTTTTATATTTCTCATTTGGGACTCATTTACGTTTTCTTTAAAAAAAAAATTGAGACTATGATTGCAATTAATATTTTTTTTTTTTTTTAATCTAAAGAGAAGGGTATGTTCATCATTTTATAATTTTTAATTGAGAAAATAAGTGAAAATGACATTTTGCGCAATGAAATGTGAAAATAAGGATGAAAATGCCAAAAAATGAAATGTATGTACGGTTTCCACAATAACAATAAAATGTGGGAAAATTATGTGCTAATTACCCAAAATTATAGGAAATGTGATTGATCAAAAGTTACTCATGGGAGAGGAGCAAAAAATTGCCATTGAAATAGTTGTTCACATCTTCATCATTGCAGGGGTCATGTCCCTTATCGAGATAGCAAACTCACATGTATTTTGCAACCTAGATTGGGTGGGAATGCAAATACTGCTATCATATGCAATATTACACTTACACGTGTGAATTTCACGAGTATGGGTGCAAATTTGCACCTCTTCTTCAGTTTATTTATTGTTTTTTGAGAAAATAGAGGAAACATCACTTGCATCAGACTAATCATCTTGGGTGCTAGCTTTTACGTGTAATAGTTATATTTTTTTTGTCTTATCTCTTCCCCTCCTCAATTTATGAATAAGTAGTCGAAGGATGAATATCTACAGCTGACTAGGGCTTTTTGCTCTACAGATCTATGTTGATAAAGACTAAAAGCAGTCTTCTATATGCAAGCAGAGCATTGCGAATGACAAACTGTGCTCATATAAATGAGGTAATTCCCATTTCCCGACTAATACTCTCCATTTAGTAAAAATGTCGTGTTTATGATTTCAATTCTTCAGAAATTGATTTCATGTGACTAATTATCTTGCATTCTTGTAACGACAGATAGTGACTGATGTTGCTTTGCTAAAGCACCAAAAAAGGAGATTGAGGAACTGCGTACTAAATTGCAAGTTGGTATAGGTTTTCATGTAAACTCATGCCCATGAGACTAAGACCGGTTCTATTAGAATACCAAGATAACTTGACAGTTTGCACTTGTTGTATTTTAGGGGTTTACACTCTGACCATCTAGAAGAGGGAATCCTGAATCTGCGGAATACATTGCTAAACATTTGCAATGAAGATTTCTTATGTTATTGTATTAAGGTATGTGTTAAAGTTAATAAGTAACAAAACATCAATCAAAACCGTTGACCCAAAAAATGAACCAACAGAATCCCCGACACGTCTCCTCCAAGTGGACATCACCTGCATACTAAACACCTCGTTATAAGCAAAAGGCCACCGATCAAGAAAAGGGTTCGGCGACCGTTTGCACTCTGAAGGTCAAGTCAACGGCCGGACAAAAGAAAATGAGTGCAAGAGACGGAAAAGGGGAAGATGATAGAGTTAGAAAACGTACCTTAAAATGAAATGGATTCATATATATATATATAGAAAATGAAAATGGGCCAAACGCGCTAATGGGCCTCGTCCAAGCCCAATATGAGATGATTTTATAGGTATAACAATAGTCCCCCAAGTCTGAGTCGTATATTTATATGCTGGTCGGACTTTGAAGTATGAGCTCGAGAATATAAACTGCTCCACTAAGTGAGGATTTACGAACTACCTCGGAAGATATGTGTGCGAGCCTGAATAAGCAAGGACTTACGAATTGTCTCGAAAGATAAATACTGCATATATTTGTCAAAATTTCGACAGCATCCCCTCTCTAATATGGACTAAACTCACATGTAATACAACATAATATCTACACCACACATATATAAGATCAATTTGGGGTCCATTTGCCCCTCCAAATACTCATAACGATAAAGTGAATAATGATGAATCATATTTTTCTAAGATATTATATGCAAAGAGCCTATAATGTTTCATAGCAGATGATATGCTATCGATAATAAAACGATAATGTAGATAACGTATCACATGCTAGTAGTGATGTGACATGTGTACTTGACACCAATAATATAATGTATATACTAACAGTAATCACAGTAGTCCTCCAGGTTGGGGTCGAATTTCTATATGCGAGTCAAACTTGAAATATAAGTCAATGTGATAAAGCTGATGTAGAGGCGAGACTCTGAATATATAAGCACCAAAGGCGATGCTCTGAATGTGAGTAGCAAAGGCAATGTTCTGAATACGAGCAGCAGAGGTGATGCTCTGGATGTGAGCAGCAAAGGAGATGTTTTGAATATGAGCAACAGAGGCGATGCTCTGAATCTGTAATTAGCTATGATAAGCTGACATCCTTACATGGGGGTGGCACATCCATGTCAAGGGCTTCCTCCATGGTATTTGATCCAGCCATGGAAGGCTTCATCATCGTAGGTATTAAGGTGGGCTCCCCCCTTTCCTTACGAAGTGGTAAATAATATAAACTCTCAGAAAATTAGTATGTAACATAGCTAAAGCAGAAACAAAGCTCTGAAAGATAGGCAGATATAATACAGTCAATGCTAAGGTGCTGAGGCATGATGAGCTCTTTGTGATTTTGTATTTTCTGCCCAAGCTGTAGTCCATGGCCTCAACAGATCGATAAATAAGGCAAATTCTCCTCAAATTTCTTGTGTGATGTCAACTCTGTACACAGTTTAATCTCTAACGAGACAAGATTAAAATATAAAACTGAATCCATGTGACTCCAATTAAACAATGCAAAACACTCAGCTTGTGAACTTTTACCAATTGATGATTGAGATGGAGCAAATGTGACGCAGATCATAGTTTTGATTTATCTTGGCAACATGTATTCATGTCTATTTATGATATTAAACTCGCATATACCCTCATTAGGTTAATGTAAAATTCTTGTTGGTATCGGAAATAAAAATATGATTCAATGAAGATGTAATATATGTCAAATGGACATGATGAAATTTAGTAATTGGCTAAATGATGTCCTGCTGGAATTAGCTCACATGAATCATGGGATAGAAGATAGTTGACTATCAAAACAAAAATAGCTGAATTGGACTTTCCATTTATACACATCCACGTTGATTTTTGTACCATAGATGGCACATTGCATGAAAATTAAATTTAGTAGCAATGAATATAATTTTGGAAAAGGATATCCAATTCGATTTGCCTTTAGCAGAAGCCACACTAAAATATATGCTATTAAATTCAACAGGTTTTCAAATAGACTACAAACATGCTTCTCAATACAATTAATCTCCCAGCATGCCATGTAAAAATATGTTATTCACTCCAATTTTTTTAGGACATTCTGTAGATAACTTGGAGCACTATATCCCTCATAAACATCAAAGGTCTCATGAGGTCACTTCTTGTTGAAAATAGTTCATATTTATCTGCTATCTTCATGCCACTAAACTCACGACACCATTTTAAAACAGCCAAATGGAAATTTGATTGTTATGCATTTCTGCAATTAGCATATACTTTATATTTGAACAAATCATATCTGTTAATTGAGAGTGCTGTAGTGATTAGCAACCAAACAAAGTAAGTCCAAGTACAAATATTCACGAAATGTAGTGTAAAATGAATGGCAAATAGCAGTTGAAATTCTACTTTCCCTCTGTTAGACAAACAAATAGAGAATACACAAATCTAACATAAATGCCAACCAGTTTGACATGAAGAGGTAAGAGAATGGGAATGAAAGCAAAATAATTAAAATGATTACTTCCCTTTTTATAAGTTGTCGATGTCCATTTGTATGCCGCTGGAGATAACTGGTTCTGCAGGCGATGTCGCACAGTTAAAAGCCCATCACAGAGAAGTTAGGAAAATAGGAGCCCAATTCTAGAAGAGATGCAGCAGGGTGATAAAGGTAGTAGACCCAATGGAATAAGCCCTTAAGCCACATAGAATGCAAAAGAAAATAATAATGGGCCCAAATCTATCCAAGCCCATCTACCAACTCTAGTAGCTTCATATTAGTGGCGTGACTCATCTAAATAATCTAAAAATAAATCTCTGCAGCTACTCTGTTTTCTTTGAATCAAAATCTGACATTGCTAGAGCTATGATGTGCAATGTGTAAGTTTGCTTTTGAACAACGAAGGAACAGACTCCCATGTGCTTAATCGGAGTTGAGGGAGGAGGAGCCGACAACTGCCTCTTTGATGACTATTGTCGAAGGAAATGGTATGATATCACAGTCCCACCGAGGGTCACCGGCGACCATGGAATGTAACGGCTACTTTAATGTAAGTCGCCAAATTGTAAACTTTGATGGAGCATTTCATCAAGCAGGTTGTGAACGCCCCTAAAAATCTTCTTTGCTTATAGCTCAACATTCCCAT
Organism: Fraxinus xanthoxyloides; assembly: GCA_903798325.1. Lineage (NCBI taxonomy): Eukaryota > Viridiplantae > Streptophyta > Magnoliopsida > Lamiales > Oleaceae > Fraxinus > Fraxinus xanthoxyloides. The sequence goes on from CAIGRL010099790.1 coordinate 5,421, forward strand.
AACAGTTAGTCCTCATTGCTCTGTTAGAAAATACCATTAACCCCACGTAACAGCTCCATTTTGGCCAAAGCTTTGCCATTTGCATGTGTTGAAAGCCTTACACAAATGGGTCTTTGTATTGAAGAGAATGAACTCACTTAGTTATTTGAATCTTTGTTAAGAAAGTGGCAAGAGGGTTCGACTCCACTATAGAGGATTTTTGAGAGTTTCTTATTGTATGCTTTAAATATTTCACTATCTTTTCTTGGTTGGCAAAGGCAGAATATGTGAAGGAGATTTGAGGATGAATTTTTATTTCTGGTTTTGACCACTCTTCCTTCCCAGTAGGATTTTTTCTCCTTTCTTGTGGCTATGTCTTCGATATTTTTACAGAAAGAACTGGCCGAAAAATCTTGTTTTTTCAATGGCTTTTGGGACGTGGTAATAACATGGTTAACGTACCCTTTTTCACAGACGGTGCACCCCAAAAAATGAACCAACAGAATTCCCGCCATGTCCTCTCTAAGTGGACATCACCTACACACTAAACACCCCGTTATAAGCAAAAGGCCACCGGTCAAGAAAAGGGTCCTGCGACCGTTTGCACTCCGACGATCAAGTCAACGGCTGGATAAAAGAAAATGAGTGCAAGAGGCGGAAGAAGGGAACATGATAGGGTTAAAGAACGTATCTTAAAATGAAATGGATTCACATATATATAGAAAATGGAAATGGGCCAAGTGCGCTAATGGGCCTCTTCCAAGCCTAATATGAGATGATTTTATAGGTATAACAAAAACCTTAAAATATATCAATTTATGTTCGATTAGTGTTGTTCGTTAGTCACCAAAGTGACCAAACCTCATGGTTTTGCGAATACTAAATTACATAATCTATTTGTCAATTATTTTTTATACCTGATACTAAAAAATGAAGATGACATTAGAATTATTGTCAAACTTTTATTGACGTTCATAGATTATAAAATTATTAAGGATAGCCCAAAGATTGATCTATTAATTTTATTAATCTTGAACACAATCGTGGTTAATTGATATATTTAGTTGGATGTGTTTTATATATCAAAGATAACAGACATGTCTGATTAAGGTATATTTAATTACCAGTTAAGTGAAATCAACTAACATCATTATGTTTATTATGATAGTATAACATAGTATCACTCAAAGGAGAACTACAGTATACATTTAATGTTATCTGAATTTGATTTTAAGTGTTTAAGTCAAAAGCATTAATGTTGGAACATTTTATATTTTGCAGTATTTGTTCCTCTACATTTGCACGCTTCATCTGTACCATTGTTCAATGGGCTCAATATCTCTGACTGGGTCGAACAAGTCCAGTTCAAGTTAGGTGTTTTGAACTTAGCCTCGGCACTTCAAGTTGAGAAGTCTACTGATCTCACTGATGAGAGCAATGCTGATGAAAGATCTTTCCATGAGACTTTGGAAAGATCAAAATGATTAAGCATAATATTTATGCGGATGACCTTAGCAAATAATATCAACTCCACTATCCCTAAAATTGAGATTGCTAAGGAATATGTGAAGTTTGTAGAAGAACGTCCCCCAAACAGCCGACAAATCACTTGCTAGCACACTGATGGGTACTTTAACCACCATGAAATTTGATGGTTCACGTACCATGCATGAACATGTTATTGAAATCAGTAACATTACAGCAAGAATTTAGACTTTTGCCATGACTGTGGATTATAACTTTCTGGTACAGTTTATCATTAACTCATTGCCTCTTGATTATAGTCGGTTCCATATGAACTATAATAAATTAAATGTGAATGAATTGCACAGTATGCCAGTGCAAGATGAGATAAGGCTTAAGAATCAAGGAACTCATTCTCATCTCATAAGTCATCAAGGAGCTGGAAAGAAATATAAGAAAAGGTTTGGAAAGGGCATTAAGTAAGGACCGCTAAAGATAAATGAGTCATCTATCCAAATCCATAATAAGGAATACAAGAAAGATACGTATCATTTCTGTCGTAAACCTGGGCACCATAAAATGATTGGCTGAAACGTAGTGCATGGTTCGAAAGTAAAAGGTAAGATGATTTTTTAAGTATGTTTCGAATCTAAATTAGCAAAAGTTCCTTATAATACTTGGTGGATTGATTCGAGATGTAGCACTCACGTTACCAATATGATGCAAGGATTCCTTTTAATCCGGACAATAAATCAAAATGAAAAGTTTATTTTCATAGGCAATCGAGTCAAAGCTTCTGTTGAAGCCATTGTAACATATTGTTTGATTTTAGATACAAGACATCATTTACATTCATTTCAAACTCTTTATGTACTTTGTACTTCCTGCAATTTAGTTTCCTTATCAAAACTTGATTCTTCTGGATAATTTTTTAATGGTGGAAATGGATGTTTGAGTTTGTTTAAAGAAAATCATCTTACCGATTCTGCTACTCTTTGTGATGGCTTATATAAATTAAAACTTGATAACCTCTTTCTCGAAACTCTTTTAATCTTGCATCTTAATGTTGGTACTAAACGTGGTTTATTGAATGGACAATTTGCTAACTTGTGACATAAATGTTTGGGTTACATATCTAAGGAAACGATAGAAAGATTATAAAGAATGAAATCCTTCATGACTTGGATTTTAGTGATCTCGAAACCTATGTGGATTGTATTAAGAGAAAACAAACAAATCACACAAAGAAAGGAGCCACAAGAAGCACACAGCTTCTTGAAATAATATACACCAATATATGTGGGCTTTTTGATATTCCATCATTTGGTAGAGAAGTATTTTTTATCACATTTATTGATGATTTTTCACGTTATGGTTATGTCTATCTGCTGCATGAAAAGTCTCAAATTATAAATGCTTTAGAGATCATTGTCAATGAAGTTGAATGCCAATTAGACACAAAGGTGAAAATAATTAGATCTGATAAAGGTGGTGAATATTGTGAAATTGGACAACACCCTAGTCCATATGCTAAATTTCTTGAAAGACGTAGCATATGTTCTCAATACACTATGATAGGTACATCACAACAAATGGTGCAGCTAAAAGGCGTCATCGTACTCTAATAGAAATGGTTAGGTGTATGTTAAGCAATTCTTATTTACCCATTTCTTTGTGGATGTTTGGATTAAAGGCTGCTATATATTTGCAAGACAAGGCTCCTAGTAAGGCAGTTCCAAAGACTCATTTTGAACTGTGGACGAAAGGGAAACCTAGTTTAAGACATCTACACGTTTGGGGTTGCTCGACAGAAGCAAGAATTTATAATCCACAAGAAAAGAAACTAGACTCAAGAACAATCAGTAGATTTTTCATTGGTTGTCCAGAAAAATCAAAGAGGTATAGATTTGACTGTCCCACGAAATGTGGAAATACAAGAAATTAGAGTTCAAGTTTCTCTACCTTCAACTTCTTCTAATGTTGTCGTTCCTCGAATTGTTGAACGGTATGACAATTTGCCAAAACAACAAATAAATGATCAAACATCTCATAATGAATTTGCTACTAAAGAAAATGCACTAAATGAACCACAAGAAATAGAATTAAGAAGGTTATAAAGACAACATAGACCTGTTATTTTTGATGATTATGTGGTTTACGTGCAAGGGTTTGAATTTGACTTGGGAATTGTTGATGACGATTCGTTTCGTTTTCACAAGCCATTGAGAGTGCTAATTCTGATAAGTGGTTAGAAGCTATGAAAGATGAGTTGAAATCTATGGAACATAATGAAGTCTGGGATCTCGTCGAATTACCTGAATCATGTAAAAGAGTTGGGTGCAAATGTATCTTTAAGACTACGCGCGACTCTAATGGTAATATCATTTGATATAAAGCTAGACTTTTTGCTAAAGGTTTTATTCAAAAAGACGACATTGATTATAATGAGACATTTTCTCCAGTCTCCAAGAAAGACCCATTCAGAGTTATAATGGCATTAGTAGCCCATTATGACTTAGAGTTACATCAAATGAATGTTAAAACCGCATTTTTAAATGGAAGTTTAGATGTATAAGTTTATATGGATCAACCTAAAGGTTTTTCAGTTGAAGAAAAGTAACACATGATGTGTAAATTAAAGAAACCAATATATGAACTTAAACAAGTTTCCCATCAGTGNTATAAAGCTAGACTTTTTGCTAAAGGTTTTATTCAAAAAGACGACATTGATTATAATGAGACATTTTCTCCAGTCTCCAAGAAAGACCCATTCAGAGTTATAATGGCATTAGTAGCCCATTATGACTTAGAGTTACATCAAATGAATGTTAAAACCGCATTTTTAAATGGAAGTTTAGATGTATAAGTTTATATGGATCAACCTAAAGGTTTTTCAGTTGAAGAAAAGTAACACATGATGTGTAAATTAAAGAAACCAATATATGAACTTAAACAAGTTTCCCATCAGTGGTATCTTAATTTTAACGATACCATTACTTCCTTTGGATTTAAAGAAAACATTGTTGATCGATGTGTATATCTAAAGTTCAGTGGGAGCAAGTTTTATATTTTTGATTATGTATGTTGATGATATCTTGCTAGCTACAAATGATCTTAGTTTATTACACAAGACTAAAAAACTTCTCTCTAAAAATTTTGAAATGA
>CAIGRL010099793.1:0-21218 GCA_903798325.1 Fraxinus xanthoxyloides
TAATTTTTATTAATGCTTTAAAAATTGATTCTTGTACTCATTTTTTTACTACACATTCTTTAATAAAATAATATTTTTCATCACATCAATAACTTTTCATTCTTTTTCAACCATATATTCCCCATCACATCTACAAAAAAAAAAAAATACATTCTTTTGAAAATAATGTGCATCAAATGGGGAAGAGATTCTTTTGCCTTCTAAAAATTTATCAAATTAAGATCAAACTTTTGAATTTGATCAATTAGCGACCATTCGACGTTTCTTCGTACGTATATTTGTTCAAAGATTTAGGAGCTAATTACTATATATCATATTTGATGCACATTATGGAGTGAAGAATGCATTTTAAATAGTGATTTAATGAAAAATATGTGGTTAAAAATAAGTAAAAATTTTGAATTTACGTGTACTATTATTTTATTAAAAATGTGTAGCTGAAAATAAGTTTTAAAAAAATAATTTTTTTGTAAAAATATGGACCAAACAGGGTGATAATTTAAAAATTTATGATCGCGTAGGTCTTTGAAAAGTCAAAAACCTGCGTTACAAATTTCCCTTTGAAAATTGGTTCATATTCACATGGTCAAAGTTATATTATGCCACCAAAGACTAGAAAAATGAATAAAAGTAAAAGCCAGCCAATAGGCCATGATTGATGGCTTTGAATACTACAATAATTTTCATAAAGCATGAGTTAGTAAATAAATTTTAAAAACATGTTTTTTATTTTTTAATTGCCCTGACAGCTAGTTAGGGAACCCTAAATAAAAAGATAAAAAAGGTTGTTTCTTTCAAGAATAAGACTATTCACACAAAAAAATTATCCATAATCATTTTACGTGATGTGACATTTTTGTTATCCAGAAAAAATTGTCAAACAGTGCCTTAGTTTTTTACGCCCTGGAGCTATTCACAGGGGCATCAATTACATAGCTCAATCACACTTGACTAAACAATTTAATCACGTCTCTCGATTGTCTCCCAAATCCGAATCATATCCTAAAGACGACATGGACAAGATTTGAAATGTTAATTATTGTTAATTCTGTACAATTATTTGAAAGCATTGTCATTTAAATCGACCTCATTGGAGAGAGCTTTGAAAAAGTCGAAAAGCCCGAATTTCATAACTTCCCCCTTTTTTTATCCTTTGACAACCTGTCGTCTTACGGCACGAAGTTATCAGACGTTTGCTACGACTAATAAGGGTGGAGAGATGTTAACCTTTCGCTATCTGTAAACACTCCCCCTAATTTTGACCTAATGAGGTTTAACGAGTCGAGCTAAGTTTCTCTATATCTCGTCTTTAGTTCGAAAACTTGCCCAAGAATGGGTTCAATCTAGTCGGCCACTAAAAACAATCAGCTATGCCGACTCGATTTTATTCGACATCTATTATTAAACACATCAACTTTAATATATGCATAAAAAGGAAAAAAATAAATAAAATAATCAACAGCTCAATAAAATATTCAACAAAAACTGAATACTCTAGTTGGAATTGAAGATGATACCTGTAGAAGAGAGTTGAAGGAGGTAACTGATAATAAACTCCAAAAGAAAAACCATTTTCTTCAATTGATTCGAAAATCGTCTTCTGTGGGTACCCTTGAACAAGCATTTTTGTATCATTAGCTGTGGCGCCGTAGGAAGTTGAAGAGTGTATAAACAGCCGATTTGGTTGCGTCAATGTCGGAACTGAAGAAAACCACCGATCACACACAGCAAATTCAGTCACCAATTCTTTGTAAACAGGTACAGATTCTGGTCTAAATCCATTCATTACTATATTTGCCATCCCTTTCTGTATACTTTCTGCTTGCTGGGCAAATCCTTCCATTGTCGGAGGGAGATTTTGGGACTCTTCCCATTGCACACCATATATTTGTTCATATGTCGCTTCGAATGAGTGACCTGGGTCTGGTTCGACGTAGCCTGATTGATTGCCAAAGTGAATTCGGGTTGAGTTTGGATCGGATGTGGATAAAGGGTTGGATTCGTTGCCCGTCACGCCATCGATTTCGGGGTTAAGGGACTTCATCCATCCAAGCACGTGATCAAATGATCGATTTTCTTGGACTAGAACTACCACAGTTTTGATGGGAGATTTTGTGGTGTTTTCAGACATTTTTGCTGATTTCCAGTGAACTGTGAGAGAGAAAGAGATTGATTTTGTGTTGAAGATCGAAAATATTAGGCTTCAACAACTCCAAGGACCAAGTTGTAGTCTTTCCCTGTTGATCGTAAATATAAAATGATTTTAAGACATAAAATAAATAAAAAGACGACTCATGCAAGAGGAGCAATATATATCGAGGAAAAGTCACGAGTGATTATAATTTATCATGGGCAAGTGGTTCCTTCTTAATTTGTTCACATGCAGCACGTGTAATAAAATTTTGACTCTTTTTCCAAAATTGCAACTATCCATTGCAAAAAAACTCGATTTTAAGTATATACTCAATAATATCCAAGTAGAGCAAAATTTCAATAATTTTTGGATATAATTAGACATTAAAAATAGATTGGTGAAATTCGTCAACTTAAAAATTTGTGAGGGTTCAAGTTCTTCCATCCCCTATCTAGACGTGGTAAACCATGGTGGCAATGGATTTTTACCTGCAAAGTTTATAAAGAGAGTACTTTCAATAACTAGAGGGATTCTAGTTTTAAGATATATAAATCTTGAATAATAAAGGCATGTAGCATTTGGAGTTTGTTATTTTGTATGTATTAATACGTGGTTGGGAAATGTTTATCGTCATTAGTGTGTTGTAGGTGACATGTTAGAAAAAAATTCTTGCCAATTGGTTTAGTTGATAGAATTTTGAGCGGTTGTGCTATGTGTAAATCACAACTTAAAGTTTTGTTTATCAACGGATGATATTACAAGATTTGACTAAATCAAAATCTCACCAACCAAATAAAAAAATCTCCAAATTTCATTTTTCCATTAACCCACACTACATAAGTGCTCTCGTTTAAGTGGTGAAGAGATTTAGACAGTTTGATTTAATTTATCACCACCTTATCAATCTGTAAAAGAATATGTAAATGATAATGAAAAATATGCATTTTTATATAAAAGTATGAAGTGATAAGAATAGTTGAGCAGGTTAATCAATCCATCTGCCAATTCATGAGTATCTCAGCAACCTGAACAAATATGTTTCCGTAATCTTTACGCAGAATCTATGTGATACTAAACTAAAAAGCGTGGCATATTTTGTTCTTGGATTAATAATAATAATATTCTATGGCCTTTAAAACTTTGCAATAGCCTTTTGATGGTATACTTACTTTTCCATTGAGTAATACTGAAATGATTTGGTAACGGAATTCTTGTGAATCTAATATATAGGTGAAACAAAATAATGATCCTTACGAGAGATTTATGTTCAATCTTGGTGCCTCGTTACCCCAAAAAAAAAAAATTGTAACGATCAAGCTTCATGTCCAAATTGTTATATTATACGTATTGTTCGCTTTGGGAGAGCTCGTTACTCAATTGGTACCAATATTCAACGTAAGTTCCTCATAAGGCAGAGATCTTGGTTTTGAACTCTGGGGGACGCGATAGAAATTTGTGTGATGTAAAATTGACTCAATTTCTCCCAAAGCGAATATCACATATGATATAACGACTCGTGTAAAAGGTCCGAGTCATTACAGCTTTGCTGAGAATTGATTCTTGGATTATTTCATTTGTTCACAAGTGTGTGTAAAGTAGCTACTGTCATAGCTGCTATTAAAAGAACAACATTTTATAATAAGATTCTTCCATCTTGTTATGTGAAATGAATCAATGCTGTTTAATACAAATACCCCTTTGCCAGACTCACTCATGTTTTGTACATCACGATTAATTTAATTGTAGAATATACCAAGAGCTCTTTTCATTTTAAGATGGAAAGTGATCCCAGAGAGAGAGAGAGAGGTACCACATTTATCAACAACAGCAGTCAGTATTTTTAGCGTTGGGACCTGATAGAATTTTCAGATTTAAAGCTAAAAGATTTCAAAAGTTGGGCTAAGTAAATAAAGTAATAAAAGAACATTATGATAATGAGCTATGAAGACATATAATGCCAATTTCCATAGCAATTCAAACAAATCTTTTTCTTTGGCAAAACTTTCTATACAAGGTTAAAATTTAAATGCTAATTTTGTGCAAGAACCAGAACTATTATCTAGTGGGAGTTGCCATGTTATTCAAAATGTGCCATCTCCTTTGAATAACACGGTAGACTATTAATAACGACATAAATGTGCTTTTCAGTCTAACATAAATATCCTTCAAATTTGCTAATTATATGGATACAAGTTTAACCTATACTTTGACGTACAATTCTCGTTGGTTCAGTCGCCTATTACATAATCAAAGTGAGTCATCGTACTTTATTTGTTTCCTGAAGAAGAAATTACTTTCAAGACTTTTCAGTCGAACAAGTAAAACTTTGTCACATAGGTCTAAATATGAATAGAACATCCTACAAATATCACAAAATATAAACTCCTAAATATTTTTCGGTGGTTCTAATGTAGTCAATTACTAACTTACCTGTTCAAGTGTCTCCATTTGTGGAGTAATTTTTTTTAGTCATTGACACATTTTGATCCCAACAAGAACCATTTCATATGATCATATCCACTAATAAATGACAAATCCTGTTTCAATTTCCACTCAATCCAATATTAGGTAGCATCACAAGTATCAAACTCGAAAGATTACATATTTCTTTCCTACTGTGCTAAACATGATTAGATCAAAGATTCGAGAGAAAAAGTTGGTGTAAGTAACTTTACATTATGTATATGTTCAATGTGGGATTATAGAATTCTTGCCTTTGTTATGAACTGTGAATAAGAATCTGCCAGTGGATATGGATCTTCTCATTGCAACAGGGCTTCTCATTAATTCCCAATCTCTGCTATTATTATTAATATTGTTCTTGCTTTCTTCTTCCAACACTCTTCTTGAGGAACTTTCCATTTGTAATCCTTCATATGCTTCTTCAATTCTCAGAATATCAGCAATCATAAGCTGGCGTTGGCTCGAAAATGTACCCGAAGAAATTGATCTTCTAAATTTCTTAACATCATCCTCTTTGGGAGTTCCGATAATGTCATTTCTTGTTTCAGAATCTTGTGTTGTGCTAATATTTTGTAAGGGGCTCTTCGGTCGAACATCATCATCACTAACAAGGGTTAAAACTGCCTCTTCTGAACGATCCCTTTCGTGATCATCCACCACGAAAATCAAATCATCTGGCCTCTGAACTTCGAGAGAAGCTAGGTTGAGGGTCGATGGAGTTTGAGAACTTGGGGCAGGTGGAGGCAACGGATAGGTTAAATTAACATCAACGCGACAAAGAGGACAATTCGAATGAGATTTCAACCATGTATCAATACAAGGAAGGTGAAAAGCATGGATACACTTTGGCAATAGCCTAAGAGACTCATTTTCCTGAAATTCACTCAAACAAACTGCACATTCAGTCCCTTCAATTAGCCCATCACCTTTCTTGTACTTACAAACTGTGATGGTCTTGATAAGTGCCTCATCCAATCCAGACGAGGCAACGGCCCACTGGTCACGAGTCGTTCCATCAAGATTTTCTTCAGGTTCTATACTCGTGTTCGGATCATTTCTTCTCCTGCAATACCGTTTTACTATCGTGTAGTAGCTTACTAGAAGGAAAGCAATTGCCAGGATGCCTATGATGGCTATGATTAAGGGGGAGAAAGGGGAACCAGAATCATCATCTACCGGAGGAGGAGGGAAGTTTAAGTAACACCATTGTGGACAATATAAACTGCAAATTCCCTGTGAACACCCCTTAGAACTATCATAAGGAGGCCAAAGATTTTGATTCCCAACAGAACCCATGTCCAAAATCTGTATTCTCAGTAAAATTTGCCAAAAACTATGTATGACAAGTACCTCTCCGTAGTAACATTGCAAGAAGAATTGTCTTTGTGCATTTAAATGATCTGATTGGTTGGATACATCTAGAGAACGAGATTAGAGGCGACTTGAGGTCCAAAGAGACTAAAGATGAGTTGATCTAGACTTGAGAATTGATAGACCTTGTGGTCAACAACCCTATAGGTAAATAAGATTTCTTCTGATTGATGGCGGAGAAGCACCCTCGGCCCTCTAAGGCTAATGGGAGAGCCGAGGAAGAAAGAGGAGGAGATTCACGACGGTTTGAGGTGGGCGAGGGGAGGCTAAAGGGAGCTTAGATGTTAAGGGAAGTAAAGTTTTTGTAGTTGATAAGTCCTTTTCCTTTCCAAAAACAATATGGCCCTCATCTTCTTTTTCTTTATTTTTCCTAGTCATACTTTATTTTTCTTTATCAATCTTCACTGCATATGATGGTTTGTTGACCAAAGAGATAGGTGTCGGTTAAAAGAATATGATCAAATTATTTATAAAATTTGGAGATTAGGAGTGCAGCAAAAACCTATAGAAAATGACACTACTAAAAGAAATTTCCCTTAATTAAAAGCTATCAATTATTTAAGTAAATCACAATTTACTTGGATCCTAAGTACGTGGCACCAAAACTCATAATTAAGTCATCTTTTTTCCCCACTTTTAAATAAAGGGTTTTTCTTTATTATATTAAGAATTTAAGGAAATAATTGAGTACAATTTTATTTTTATTATATTTTTTAATTTCTCTGTTCATTATAGTCCCAATATGTTACACTTTCCCAGAGTAGAGAACATCAATGCATTAAAAGAAATCAAACTTATAGTTTACAAAAGGGGGACTAATAATATAATAGTAAGCTGAAGAACCCTCAAAAAAGTAACAGAACCCCACATGGTCTTTAATTACAGTAGAAATGGCTACTTTTCATTTGCTTATTCTATTATTCTATGTTTGGATTTATTCAGCTGCAACTTTTTGTATTGTTAACAGCTAATATGAGGTTTAGGTACAGATAATGAAGGAGAAAAACCTGATTCTCTTCTTTAATCATTAACAATTTGACATCATAACAAGAAAAAGGGAATTGCATCATAAAGTCTAGCAACTGTATTCCGTCTACTGCATTTCTGGTGTGTTTGAGCCACTTGATTTTGAAAATGAGTAGAAGAATGAGAATGAAAATTTTAATGTGGCTCAAATAGGGACGAAGTCTAAGATCTAGACAATTTTATGTCGACTGTCAACTTATTGCAACACTTCGGTAAATTCATAATTGAACTGAACAAAGTAGTGAAAAAAGATTCATATATTTTTTTACCCCAAATTTATTGAGAAAACGACTTAGTATTAGCAAAATTTAAATAATGCATTCAAACTTGACCTGATTCACGCTCAAGCCAGTTTCTAAGTAATTTAAGCCTATATGTACTTTACATCCATAAATGTATCCTACGAAAGTAAAGACTTACACTTGACCAATACTAAGCCATAAAAACTCACTTCTGTAGTTCCAAAAGTGAAAACAAACAGTTTCTACATTTTATACGAAGTGGAATCGACTACAAAATAACTAGACCAAGTCGATGAATACTTGCATATAGGGCGAACAAGGAAGAATTATGGATCTATACAGGCATATAGAAGATAAAGAACCTGTTGGAAAATACCAAACCTATGAAATTTGTGTGTAATTGGTCAAAAATGTGATCCTGTACAACTAAATTGTTGCAACAAAACATGAAAACATATGAGCTATAAATTCAATACATATTCGGGTACAAAACAAATCTCTATGTAGCTATAAGCATATAGCCTTTTTGTTTTTTCAACAAAGAATGAAGAATAGCTACAAAGACTCTGTCTATAATGTAATGAACAATACCAATCATGCTTTTCCCATCCTCTTTTCATCCAATGCCTGCTCACAAAATAATATGAAATCGCAGTCAACAATAGATCACCTATATTATATACTCTCTCACCAAAGGCTGGCTTTAAATTACACTAAAAAGATATCTCTAATGCTTAAAACACATTCCAGACGACAAAAAAATAGAAATTGACAAATTTAACACTTGCTCCTATTCTGTAGACAATGAAGCAATAATGAAAAAACTTAAAAGCGCTCATCATAAATTTAGTTTCCTTTGTTGAATCTTACTACTTCCCGTTAACTATCAATTTATTTTATAGTCAAAGAATAGAAAAAAAGGACCAGTTTTGTAAATTTTAAGCATGGATAAATTCTTTTTAATTCCAGAAAAATTGAAGAAGAGTAATGTTATTTAGCACCACTGGTGACACTAAATTGCATTACATGTAAGATAGAATTAAAAGAGTCAATAATTCTACTTTTAATTGAACATATCACATAATGCCACTTAAATTGATGTTAAAGCACCAATAGTGCTAAATAACATTATTCAATGAAGAATGAAGAACATTATCATAAAGTCAGTCTTCAATGCTTCACAGAACTATATACCATGCTATAATAACATGCAGAAAAGAGTACCTTGATCTGGAAGATTCTCATTGTCAGCACGATTGTATCTCTCATTCTACAAGGACAATGAAACAGCATCTTGTGAGAAATCATTAATTCATGGACGAAAGTAAAATATATGAACTAATTATTTCGCTTACCAACCAGTACATTGACCCAATAACAAACGAATTATGAAGAAAATGACCAGACCAAGAGTCGGAAAATGTCAAAAACAATTTAGAAACTTATATGTCGCAAGAGTCGCAATGATGCATTTGGTATCAAATCACAGCTAGTTTGTCCAAACCGACAAAGTATTTGTGCCAAGGTTCTTTTTGTAAACAGATTACTCCTTAAAAAGGTCCAAACGTAAAGAAAAAGGGGAAGAACATTCTAATGTGAAGAAATTCTTGCCATCAATTCCTGCAAAATATTTTTAATCTATACATACATACATAATCTATACATTATCTTTGTAGGATGACATCTTTTAAGCAGGGGCGAAATCCAATTAAAGTTTTCATTTGATTTGCTGCCTCAATATCTTTTAGAACACGAATGTAATTCAATTTTCTAAGCTTAACTTGAAGTAGATTTAGAGTTTCAACATTGCTATCACTACAGAAATAGCCTAAGTAGGCAAAAAAGTACATTTGCTTAAAAAGAAAAAGAAATTCATGATTCAATTATTAAGATAAAAATTTAAGTGAAAATGGTGCGCTACCGAATATCCTTATTTGTGCTGAATGGATATGACGAGCCATTTGAACAGGTTAAAACAAACTGTGCTGAGAGGCCACCAGGTATTTTGATCTGCAAATGTAAGAATGAAGTATTACAACAGGAGGTGTCCAACATATTCTCTTACAGTTTGTAATCCAACAACTACAAATTCTCCTGTCAAGTTATATACATAAAGCTAACTTCTATTTATCTGAGACACGTCACAAGAATACATGAATTCTAATCAGTTGATAAATTTAGATTTAATTGTTGTAGCAGAGATTTTTTTTAAAAAAAAATTAATTGGCTCAAAGTAACTTACCAAAACGTCCTTAGAATATTTCTCTGCAATTAACAAATCTTGAGTTTTCTCAACCTTAACCTGAAAGCCCGAGCCCCACAAAAGTACAGTTGTTGGCTCCCAGTTCTCTGAAGAATCTAACTGTTGAATCTTCAAGTAAGAAGCTGATCAGTTATATATTAAATGAACGACATCCAAAAAAATATATACATGTTAAAAGAACATAGCAGAAAATTTTGAAATGTCATTAGTTATCAATCAAATATACATTTATAAACACAAGTCTCATTCCATAGGATATAAATAAGCAGTGTCCTTAAAACATCAACAAGGATCACGTGTGTCCTTTCTGCTGAAATCAAATTTAAAATCTTATATTGAGCTCTGATTAAGAGAAATGGTGATACTAGGTTCGCCTCATCATTCTTGTAAGTGGCTTTGGCCCCAACATAATTGGAAGAAGGGTGACAAAGGAATGAATGTGCAACGACAGTGGTGAAATTACAAGAAAAGTTTCTCCAGAATAAAGAGAAACTGAGAAAGCCAAGATGCTAGTTCAACTTGTAAAAAGGGGGGGAACAATAACAAACAGAAAAACAAAGTTTCGTTTGCTTTAAGAACTCAATGTGTGCTTGAGTAAAACCTACCAGTGTTTGGACACTGAATGTTGCCTGGCCTTCGGAAAGATAAGTATCAATCTCCTCTTGCATCTCTTCGTCTGGTTATAGCAAACCACTCATCAGATAACACTCCTTTCGACGAGTAACTGTTATATAATATTTTCATAAAAAGAATATGCAAAAACCTAATCAGGATAAGACCCACTATTTGCAGTCATCATCGCGTTTACTATTTTTTTCTCATTTAGGTAAGGAGAAGGGACTGGGAAAATGGTATTTATGTTGGGTTTCCACTTCAAAGGTTAACCTCAAAGCACAATTGTCGAAACTAGTTGTGGAACACAGAAGAAACGTTAAGACCTCATTTGGTAGGGATTAAAATTAGATTTTTAGTAAATATTGATAAAAGTTGATGAAATATGTGGTTGAAAAATTGTGAGTTCCACGAAATATATAGTTAAAATTAATTGTTGACTTAGACTTAGTAAGGGCTAAATATCAAAGGCATGTTTGATACACAATATTTGACTAGACAGAATATTATACTAACAAGATTTTAGCTTATATTTATTTTCTACGGTACTACACAATCCGCCTTACCAAACATGTCATAAAATTACAAAAGAATTATACACTTTTCAGCAATTTCAAATAGGAATTATCTTAATATGTTTTCTAACACTATCACAAAAGAAGTTGATTGGGAAGAATACTACTGGAATTTAATTGGGGTCTAACAACAGCTTAACAGATGATAAAGAGCGAGCATGGTTATGCATTGAGCCGTACAAAAATGTACCTTTTATGTCATAACATGAACAAATACAGATTTTTTATCCATTTACGAATGAACGTTGTCACTCAAATACAATTGATATCTATGAAATCATTTTCTGGAAATATTGTGATTTGTATCAAAACAAGAACAAAGACCAATATTTTGTGTAGACTACTACTCAATGGATAAATAAAATTGAAGATCAGGATGTTAGCTCTGTATTTGAGATTTGTTAGTTCACTAAAACAATGAGCTATTAACAAATCAACCTTACTCAAACATATTAAGCGAACAAAAAGGCAAGAAGTGTTTCCTTTGTGAATGTTATGCTGCATAGCTGTTTGTTTCATCTACAAATGCCTTCCAAATAATGTAGTGCCTTAAATTTCACTCTCGAAGGGATCCTTCCTTCAGGTACATTCTACAATCACGTATATTATCAAGGTTTCTAACGTAAAGTGAAAATAACAGGCATAAATGAGCCACATACACTAGGAAAATGGTTATATACTCAAGCTATGCTCCGAAATATGATTAAGAAAATTTACTACAAACTTCCCCAAGCAGTCAAAAAATTGTTAACAATCAGTCTTGTACAAAAATATGAAATGACAGCACTGAAATGGGAATATCGTCTTTCAAGGCAATAGCACTTACCACATGCTATCTTGTTGTGATCATTGGCAAAAATTCTGACAATATCTCCCTGAAAATGACAATTTGGTGTACAACTAAGAAGTTTAGCATTCTTATACTGTATAGAGAGAAAGGTGCATCAATTAGATACTATTTAAAAAGAACACAGAAGAGATAAAAATATAGATTATATCTTAAACCAATAAATATTTAAGTTTCCCTGGATGAGAAGTATTTTCTTATTATAAGAAACCCAAATTTATTAATTAAAGACCTACCAAGCAAAGAAATATTAAATATTCCCATAAATGAAGGAAGGGCGCAAGAGCCAACACAACCTTCTTACCAGAAATAAATCCTACCCCCACATCCACATCTCCTTGGACGAGTTGTAGTTAAGATATATAACTAATATTTTTATATGTCCTCATTATAGTTCACTTGTTACTTTTATGAAGTATCCATCAGAAAATAATGCTTAATAGGCAACAATAGTAAACTAATTGGGTTAGTCTATATTGAATCCTTCTAGTCACTCCATATGATCCACCTTTACATTTATGGAAAAATCAAATGTAATCATATCCTTTACTAAAATAAGGGATGAAAGGATTAAATTCTTGCAAATTAGTGAGTTTTTATCTATAATCAGATGTATCCTTTTAGTACCATGTCAATAGGAGGGTAAACATGAATGAGCAAATGCATTAGTCAATGTTGAATATGTATGGGAATTTAACTGAATAAATCATACAAAACTCTGTCTCGTTGGATATTAGATCATATTGCATCTTCAGGAATTGTCAAGGCATTCAACAGTGTGATTTTCGTAATGTAAAAAAAAAAAAGTTCATATACCTGTCGTCCTTGTTCATTCATTGGTATGCATTCAACGGCTATAAGTTTGTCCACATCATCAGCTGTTACTACATAATCCGGATTAGTGGCTCCTGATACAAACACAAAAATAGAGGTAAGAGCGATTTTTTTTAAAGCAAATTATATATATATATATATATATATACACATATGTATATATACACACACATATATATACACATATATAAACAAGTTCCAATATGTCTTCCACTACATCAATTAAACAAAAGTACTGT
Organism: Fraxinus xanthoxyloides; assembly: GCA_903798325.1. Taxonomy (NCBI): domain Eukaryota; kingdom Viridiplantae; phylum Streptophyta; class Magnoliopsida; order Lamiales; family Oleaceae; genus Fraxinus; species Fraxinus xanthoxyloides. The sequence goes on from CAIGRL010099793.1 coordinate 12,607, forward strand.
CATTGAAGATCCATTACAAAAAATGAGAAGACGTTCATATACTTACCCTCGATGTACTGTCTAGTTCCATCTGGATAATGGCGAACCCACTAATAAGAAGGAAAAAATTGGTGACCAAGAAATTTCATTTATCAATATAAGTAACTTGAAATATATTTCCATTACATATAAGTAATCTTGATCATACCTGGAACATACAAAGAGAAGTTCCACGTACAGGATATCCACAGCCTAAGAGTTTGCCTCCTGGTTTAGCCTCCCCAATTATTTGAAAGGCTTCTATTCCAGGACCATCTTCTGAAGGAAGATCTTTTATTACAGATTGCAATATAATAAGATACAGAGACCTGTCAAAGGATATATGGTATATTACCTTCTGAACCAAAGAAAGCAACTCCATCACCCATCGTTGGTTGATAGAAAGATTGTTCATTTTGCCATTGCTCAGATCCTCTCTGCTGTCCATTCCTGTCAAGCAAATTATCAACAGTACGCCCTGCAAAACTTCTGCAATTTTAATCAGTCAGCACTCAGTATGAAGAAGAATTTTCTCAAGTAACAAGGTAACAATTGAAGCAGAATCCGGAGTTCTAAGAAAATGTAAATGAGGGGAAAAAAGTTATCCTCCCACATTATGAGCTGTTTCATTAGGATAGTATCAATCGAGAATTAGGATATATGTATGGGGATAGTCTCTCCTAGCTTCCAGTGTGGTTGTGCCAATTAAAATAAACTGGATTATTATTCTACAGAAAGGATTAAGTCGTTAGTCATAAGGTAGATGAAATCCCTGAATTTCTCCAACTGCAGCTTTGTCCATAATTTTGCTTCAAGTCTCCACATAATAATGTTAATTATATGCTTCTTTGGCATAGATGGAAACTGGAATCAATAATTCAGACAAATAGAAAGATACTCAAAACTCAAAAGCACTAATTGTGCATGAACAACAAACTACATTGCTAAAAGATAATTAATGTAAACTGCGTATTAGAAGAATGAAAAGTTTATATTTTACCACACACCCAATACTTAGGAAAATAACAGAAAAAATAAAAGAAAAGCCAATATAATATCAGTTGTAGATTAAAATGTGGATCCTACACCGGCAACATTAATAAACAAGATGGAATTTTTTTTTTTTTTTTAATAACCGTGGATGTCCGGGCCAGCTTGCGCTCACCTCGACTAATCCCACTGGGCCCTGAAGTTTACAGCCGTTTCTTACCTCAGTGGCCCTGAGGGGACTCGAACTGGTGACTATTGGGGAACAAACCCAAGGCCTGACCAATTGAGCTACCCCTCAGGGTTAATAAACAAGATGGAATGCTTAATTAAAATATAAGTTTTCAAAGAATTTATGCTTTTCATCAAACTAGAAGTACAGACCGCGGGCATGCAAACGTTAGCATTCTCTTTCAATAGTATACAAGGGTCTTAATTAGCTAAGAACATGAATTATGGAACATGAAACGGCAATGCAGCATAAGTTTCCCTTAGAATAAATCAATTATTACAATTCTATTAGATTAAAAAATGATAATTTGAGGTTTACAATGATAAGATTTAAGCATCAGAAATCTTGGTGGCTGCACTTGGGAAAACTAATCTCTCCAGGCAGCCATCATTGAAGTAGAAAACTTGGCAGGCCCAAGTAATAACACAACTTAACATAAATGAAGGAAAGCATATAGGTAACAACCCAAGACTTAGGCCTGAAGACCCACACCAGAACCATTAGTAAGTCACTGATTAAATGACTTGAAGAATTGGTGATACAGGGTCTTATACATTGAGAAATTCTGAATATCTGGATGGAAACCAAATGATACTAGAAGTTAATGCAAGAAAAGCAATTACAGAAACTCAAGGACATGCAGAATGTAGTGATCCAATTAATGAGAAATAAGGTAAATGAGGAGAGACAAAGCAAGAATGCTACATTTTAATATTAAGGCATGAAGCTTCACATCTCATAATTATGTACAATATGTATAAACTAATACAAAAATCATGGATAAACTAAAGATAATAATCATGGATAAATAAACACCAGGAAAAAAAGAAAAATCATTTCAAGACAGACATCCAGTACTCCAGAAAATGATTTTTGAGGGATCAAATTGTGTGATTCAAAACTCTTACACTTGTTTGCAGCATTTATGGGGAATATGTGAAAGGTCTTGAGGCAGTAAGGCTAGATCTTTGCCGTACAATTAGATTGATAAGCAGATGAAACTATTCTTAGTAATAAACATGTGAAAGTTAAACCATCATTGAAAAAATCAGAAGTTCAAACCAACCTATCAATGACAGGCACAGTCATTCGCGTAGTATCACTGCCTTGGAGCACATTATTGGCAGCTTCCGAATGTTGCCCCTCAATATACTGGTTATAGTGTGAGAAACCATGAACACCCAGAAAACGGAAGAAAAAAAGTTAATGGACTTTTTCTATAAAAAGGGGAGGGAATAATGAATTTAAAGAAGCAATTTAGCTTGAGGCAATCAAAGTAAACGGTACCGTAGAACTTCTAGGGAGGTCATCATTCATGAAAGTTGTACTAGGAATTTCTTTGTCGAAAACATTTCTACCATCATTTCCAATCATGAAATTTAACTCTTGCAATCTGGCCTGCATTGTGATTTTTCCTCATTAGTTCCATTAACAGACTGCTCACAAGTATAATACCAGAAAATCAGGGGTAACTAAAAAATAATAAATTATGAGAATTATGTTCTTTCACATTATCTGGTTTAGATAAATATGATTTCCCTAAAGTGACAAAAGTATATTCGATGGTCCACAGTATAAGCTAGCACTGAATTCAAGCACCACAAAAGGTAGAACTAAAAAATAAGTATCTCCTCTTAAATGGGAAAAGCAAATAATGGTTCTCAATATTTGCCAATACAGAAGTCATCTGGCATTTGATGGAAGAAAACACTTCTTTGACAGAGAACTCTATAATTTTCATGTGCAAATCTTTAGTTTCAAAAGGTCTTCACTGGCATAGCTTTATCATAGTGGATATATTCACTAATTTAACGGATATTTTATTTACCAACCATTATAAAGCAGTATAAGCAATAACAAATGAAAGAAATAATAATTTAGAGGCCATATTTTTTTCAATTAAATGTAACTTCCATGGCCTACAACCAAAAATAAAACATCAGATACAGCAATATCCTCAAAGAGTATCGTATATACAAAGTAAAGAGATATACTCCTCAAAGTATTTTAAAAGGCGGGACAAGATTTTACAGGCTAAATACAAGGAAGTTTAATGCATTACTTGGAAGCAACAAAAAGAACTGAGTGACAATACACATTTTATAGTGAAAATGTATATCATGTGACTATATCATTTAATTATTAGCTTATAGGACTATCATAAATAAAATATATCAACATTAATAAGTTGATGGAGCAGTAGTATACCAAAATTGTTTTGAAGAAGTAAATGCTCATTTCAGGAAATTAGAAGAAAATCAGGTAGTGAATACATGGAATTGAATGTGAGATACAAATACTATATTAGTATAATAAGCGTTTGCAGCATGAATTAGTCCCGAAAAGCAATAGAACATTATCGACTATGACTATTGACTAACAAGCTTAAACAAAATAACTTAGTTTGATGGTAGTTCAGCAATGTCGACCCAAATGTAACCGCACGAATATGAAAATTTAATCGACTGCAAATAGTCAGCAGAAAGCTCTATTAGGAAACAGGTAAATTGGGAGTAACAAGTGTTTAGAGAAGTATGTAATAATCATAACTAATTTTGAGTGAAGAGAATATGGCTCATTGTCATTAAAAGTGCAGACATAAGTCCATTCACGATATTCGAAATATAATCAATCAAAGTATCACATGGAATATTTAAAGCAAGACAAACAAAAAAGAGCTAACTGGTACTAAACATTTTTGTCATATTCTGGGTCTTTGAAACTTGCCCATGAGGCCTAACTCCAATGGTGAAAGCTGAGGCATCAAGACTACAAGCTCCTGGATTCAAGTCCAACCAACACAGCATAAGCAGTCAGTTCTTTCTCCCGATTATTGGGGTTTGATAATCAGTGTAGTTTTTCTAATTATTTGTTAATTGATTAAATGTTACATGATTGTGGCGAGTTATACTCCAATTGCTTCACTAAAAGCAGATATATGATACTTAAACCCATTACTCCCCCAAGCAGCTCACAGTCAGCAACATGCAATAATAAATCCAAGCAAAACAGAGGACAAGAACCAAAAACTGACCTATATTCTAAGAAATAGGTTGTAATTCTCTGAGTCCACTTAAAGAAGACCAGGATACATGAAATCTGGGGCTATCAATCCCATTTAGAGAGGAGCAATTAAAGATGCAACAAACCTCTCTATTTTTGTCATATGAAATATATATGTAATCTGGGGCTATCAAACCAGGATACATGAAATCTGGGGCTATCAATCCCATTTAGAGAGGAGCAATTAAAGATGCAACAAACCTCTCTATTTTTGTCATATGAAATATATATGTAAGCACTAGCCAATGGTCAAGATTGTCGAAAATAATTAATCTGAAGCCAAAGCCTCCCAGTGCTTGTGTGTTTGTACCTGAGATGCTATAGCATATTATCTGAACACACTGCATATATACAAACAGAACTGCAAATTTACTCAATGAGTGTTTAATAGCATACAAACTCTTCATCCATTCAAGTCAATAGTGTGCAGTAAAATACTTGCACAAAGAGGTTCATTTTCTGAATACACTCATATGTTGATATATACAAATAGAACTGCAAAGCTACTCAATGGGTGTTTAATAGCATACAAACTACTCATTCAAGTCAACGGTGTGCAGTAAACTACTAGGGCAAAGAGTTCATTTTGCCTAAGGTTAGAACTAAACATCCTTTGTGCCATTAAATACAATAAAATTCATAATAACAAGGAGCTCTCAAAAGCAACAAATAATGATCTTACATGTGAAGTTCTTATCTTCAACTGCAATTGGTCATGTAAGTGCTGCAAAATTAAAAGAACTCAAAGAGTGAAAAAGAAAAAAGAAAAAAAAAAAACCTGAGTGTGCAAGCCTTGTTGAAAATGTCTATAATTAGTGATTATCATAAAACTAAGGAGAAAATTTCACGAATTTGGATGGACTCTTGTCATCTTATGAAGTTAAACCAAAGCTAATATATCTTGAAAATTTGTAACCATACCGTAGCAGCACTTGCTTTGTGCCACATCAAAATCCATTAAAACATAGTCAGATTTGTTTTGTCACCCATGAGGCCAGTTACAGTTCTCCCAAGTAAAAACATTTCTAGTACAGAAATATTTTTGTTTGAAGAAAATGATGGCTTGCAGGCCAAAGATAAAGAAATTCTTTAGCACCCACTTGGGGTAGACCATGTTTAATGGCTCAAAAAGAAAGTGAAGCATGGCTTGCAGGTTTATCTCATGCAATAGATGTGAGGCTGTTGATCTAATGAAGCTAAAGGATTAAAGCATCCCAAGTATATTACTCTATGCTGAAATCCAAACCTTTATGCTGTTCGTGAGGGCGGAGGCATTTGTAACATGAGGCAAAAAACCATACTCGCCCAATATCCCTAGCATAGATGACATAAAAATATGTTTCTCATCCTCCGCGACCTGAATCACATTGAATATTGAGGATACAAATCCAAAGAGCAAGGAAAAGAAAGGAGAATGAGAAGTGAAGGACAGAGTATTGAATGACAGAAAGCGCACTCTATGACATGAACATAGTTAGATTGAGAGAAAAATTCTACACAGTTCCATAAATTGGCAGAGAAAAAGTCATTTAAACTACAATTTACGCAAGGATTGGATGATGATTACATAACTACAGAAAAAAGTTTATTGTTACAGTGTTGAACACAGCATATTCATGACTCACAAGATCTCTAGCGAGTGAGCTATTTCAGATACATTAACAGGGATCGCAGTCAGGTTCAAAGATGCAATAATATTTCAAACAAAGTGCATCATTTTGATTTTGCTAAACATGAGACTGCAAGCACGCAAGTACTGTCGACACCTTCATCTTAGAACTTCAAATACAATGCACAACCCACTTTCAGTTCATTCCAGGAGGTAGCAGAAAGAAAAGATTCCCATTCTACACGTAAATATAAATTTTAGCAATAATTGGAGAAAAAAGAGGTCCTCGAAAGAAACCAACATAAAATTATGCCCGAAAAATCACTTCTGTTTTATTCTAAGAAGTTTGAACAAAAAGTATGTCTAGTTTAATGTAGCACTGAACCAAGAGGAGAGTGGGCCTCACATCCTACAAGTACATTCCACCTATACAAGTGCTAAGCAGCAACGGTGCTATTACAAAAGGGTAAAAGACAACAAATAGTACCAAAAAAGTTCAGATAAGCCAGAATTGGAGATCTAATCAAGCATTTACCTTTAATTCGTTGAGCAAGTTTAAATTTACTTCAAGATCACCTCTCCTGCGGGCCAACTCATTTGACGCAGAAGTTATAGCTTCATTTTGCTTCTCATCCAGAGCCTATCATATAAAAAATGAAAATATAGTGTACGTTATTTCATATAGCAAGGAAAAAAGAAAATAGTCAGTGATTAGTAATATAGGAATAAGGAACAAGGCCAGTAACAAAAATATACAAACCATTCGTAACTCAGAAAATTTCCTCTCTAGGGCATATTTCTCATTCAACAACTGTGATTCCTGACATCATAAATACAAATGACAAGCATAATCTTCCTGGAGGATATATTAAAGCATGACAAATTTAATCTAAAAGCATATATCTTACATTAATACTTGCAAGAGCAATTTGTTCTCGAAGATACTGGATTTCCTTCTCTTGTGACTTAGCCTTCGAAAAAAGTTCCTGCACGCGTACTAAATCAGGAAACATGAAGAAACGATATTTTCTCCATAATAAAACATAACATCTATAACATAAACCGAAGAAGTACCAAATATATGTATTAACAAAAGCTAAATACTAGTACCATGGTTTCTTGATCTTGAATGTCGTCTTTTCCCTTCACATTCTTTGATACTGAACTTGATTCGGTGGTGTGCCTGTGCACAAATGGAAATTGGCTTGATATATAAGGAATAAACATTCATGGAAATCACTTTCATAAAAGAAGGTTTGTGGTTTACCTGCTAGCGAAATCTGAGCTTTGCTGCTGAATCTCATTATTTTTGTGGCCATTCATAGTGATATTACCAGAAGACATTAGTTTTTTCAATTCAAATTCCTTTAGAAAACACAAATTCAGTGCATCCCAACAGTTAATAGCATCTCAACATTTTTACAAATCTTCCCCCATTCTGATAATCTGCAAGGATCCATTGAATCAAGAACCAGTTCAAAATCTTTTAAGACGAAGAAGAATATAATACTTAAAACCAACAGCTAACAACTGTAACCAAGATGTAAACGAGATAATGATAGTAGTGTCGATTGGGCCTCTAAATATAAACCGACCTCACACCACCATGGAAGGAACACTTTATATGCTAAATTTATGTCACTTCCAGTAAGGAAACCAACGAAGTTTCACCATCAAATTATCAAAAGCTAAGAAATTAGCGAAGTTGGCTTTCCACGACTTGTATCTTTGCACAATATTCAACAAAAAATATCATCTTCTTGTTAAAGGCATTCGTATATAAGGTGAGGCAAACTTGGCTCAAATTATCTATGTGTATTGCGACGAAGGACTGCACATTTGACATTATGCAATTGAATAACAATATACGTTCATATCCAGATGGAAACTAAATTCTTGTTGAACAAACAGCATATCCTAGAAATCAGATTTGACTTATCTATAGACCGTGCATTAGTTCACTAGATCATTATTCTTTTCTAGTCCTTTTTTTTTGGTGGGGGTGGGGCGCTGACAGAATTCAATTTATCCTACAATTTATTCTAAACACCCACAATTTATCGCAAAGAGACATTGCAATCAAAAATGTTTTTGAAAAGGCACTAAAGTTAGAAAGTCCAGTGATTCCGGGCATGAGTACATTAATCTGTTAGTTTCAAGAAGCGAAATTCAAAGTTACTAGACTGACAAGAAAATAAATTCAAATAAAAAGAGAACAAGGATTATCTATAAAAATAATAATAATATACGAAACAAAATCAAGATTCACTAAAGCTCTATGTAATACCACCAGTACAACACGAAGTTAACAAATGAATCAAGAAACAAACAAAAGGTAAATGAAAACGAATTGAATAAAATACAGATTGTAAAATTAGTCACGAACCTATAAAATTCGATCACCACAAATCCCACAACAATAAATTCCTAGAAACATGCAAAAATTCACTGAATTCCATAAATTCAAGAAAAGAAACTCAATACAGATGCAAAGTTTATTCAAGAAAACTTTCGATGGCAACTGGGTTTATTACCTTTGTGTTTTGATTGAATAAACGTAGTGAGAATTTTAGACCCATCAAAATCAAGGGAAAAAAGGGGGTTCTAAAAACAGTGAGGAGTGTTCGTGTTATTGCAATTCGGTTTCAGAAAAGTCAAACGCCGGGTCATTGGAGTTATTCTTCTTTTTCGCTGAAAGAAATA
>CAIGRL010099895.1:0-12236 GCA_903798325.1 Fraxinus xanthoxyloides
GGTGAGCTCTCGAAACTTAAAATGTTTAAGGCTCAAAATCATCAGACCCGACATTTAACATCGCTCGACACATAGCGGTGAGCAAAAAAGTCAAGAAATCGACCAGCTCGAAATCGCTCTAGTGGTGAGTTCTCAAAACCTAAAATGGTCAAGGCTCAAAATAACTGGACCTTGTATTCAACAACCCAAGATTTTTTCACATATATGATGAGCAATAGAGATAGGCAAATAAATTCTCATGCGTTGGCATGCAACAACAATACTACAAGCTAGAAAATAATAATAATAATAATAATAATAATAATAATAATAATAATAATAGAAGGCAAAATCAAAATGATGTTCAATAAGCAAGCGATCATACTGGAAATGTAGTAAAAATGTCTGTTCACATCCCGGACTAGGAGAAAACACTAAACAGCCTAATGAAAAAAATCAAAAATCAGTAAAAATAGCTAAATATAGTACAATAGAGGTCATGTCAACCCGAATGCAAAGTCCATCCACTCCCGCCACGTGATGCATCCAAATATCTTTAATTGAGGGCTCCGCCTTTCCTTTGCACTGAGCTAGAAACCTATCAAAACTTGAGGGATCGATGGTAGGGTGCTCGGCAAATACCCACTCCTTTGTCAGTTTGATGGATGCCTCTATCGCCTTCCCCTGATAAGAATGCAAGGCTTTGGCAAAATCTGATGACGACTTGTACTGCTCCACAGACCCTCCAGGTCTTTAGCATACTCAACGGACGCTCTATATTTCCCACCATGTCCTCGGGAGCCTGAGCCAAAACAGAGCACAGGTTTTTAGCATACTCAACGGACGCTCTATATTTCCCACCATGTCCTCGGGAGCCTGAGCCAAAATAGAGCACAGGTTGTCTATCTCCGTCTCTTGCTCACGAACACGCGTCTCCGAAGCTTCGAAAGACTTCTTCAAAGAAGAGGTTTTCTTCTTGTACTGGTGAGACTCTTTCTTCTGTTCTTTCACAAGAGTGTTCTTCTCTTCCGTAAGGGTCTTCAACTTCAATGATAGGCGATGGCTTGACTCGACAAGCCCAACCTAAAGAGTCATAACCTAAAGGAAACAAGAGATCGAATAACTATGGGGCACGTAAAAAAGAATAGACAAGCAAAACAAAGAAGAACGAAATAAAATGTACCCTCTGAGTGTGGACCGCTAGAGCTCTCTCAATGTCTCTAGCATTTCGCCCGACAATCACCTGGGCACGTCTAGGCGTAACCAAGGATTTGGCTGCCGTCATATCTGAATAGCGCCAAGAGGGGGGAATCTGAAGTTTGGAAGAGGAGAACCCTTGCGCTCAAGCACGACATAACTCAAGCTCTCTGGTGGTGGGATAGCTTCAACAGGCTCTTCAATAGACTTATCCAAAAGTCGAGATGCCTCCTCGATGGGACGACATAGTGTTTCCCCGTTATTGGTCCTCTTCCTTTTCAACGTAATAGAAGGTGGGTCATCATCACTCTCGCGATCGTATCCTGCCAAGGAGTCCATAGTTTTCTCTAAATTGAACTCCCATCCTGCATACACAAGGTAGAGTCTATCAAATTTACAAAACAATGAGTCATGAGATGCACTAAAGTAAAACTATAAGCGAAACATGTCGAAACTTACCATCGGCAAGGATGAATCCCTCATCGCCCCCTGGCTCGGGCAAGGACTTCAATACCTCGTCCAGATCAAAATTCATATCTGTGCACAAGTAATCAAGTCAATCAAGCCCAACAAATTAAGACAAGTTAAATATATTCACATATATAAAAAAAATACAAGCGAAGTAAAAGGACCTACCGGTAGGACGACCGATCCCCACTAGCAACATATTTCTCATTGTCAAAACTGGCCCTAGGTCGGCGCAAGGGGTGGGATTTTAGTCAGTTTTTGAATTTGTACCTTCAAAAGATGGGAGATCTCGACTTCACCATTGAAAAGGCGAATTAAGGGATGCCTCCTATAAGTATTGGAAGGGAATTGACCTCATTAGGTCGAACAAAGAAGAATCGGGATTTCTACCCGCTGTTGGAATTCCTAAACTTGGGAAAGTGCGATGGGACCTTAATGGTAAAGTAGACAAAGGTATTGCATTGGACTAGCTCATGCATCTCGAAAACACACCTGAAGAGGTCCATTGAAAGTGGAATTTTCTTGCTAAGGCAAGCGTATAGGAAATACAATGCTTTTCTCCAGGCGTTGGGATTAATTTGGCTAGGGGTGAGGTGAAACTCATTAAATAACGAGACGAAGAAATGATGGATGGGGAGCCGAAAACTACCGTCCATAATATCTTTATATACGGAAACCTCACGGGAGTTAGACCCAGGAAGCATTTCTTTGTGCCTAGGGGCTCTATATACATATTGATCCACACGCTCGTATTTTCTTAGTGATTTTTCTAATTTGGATGGGGAATTGTAAAGGCTATAACATTTTGGAATCTCAAGAATGACCTCCTCGCTTGCGGCATCTCGCTCTATTTCTAAATTTTGGTTTTAAGGATTTGGTCGAACCGATGTGTCTTTTGGAGAGCTAGGTTGGAAGGGATGAAACTTAGTAGAATGGAATGGACCATCGGAGTCATCGTAAATTTGAACATCATGAGCGGGAACATCGACATGGCCGATCGACGGGTTCAAAACTCATCGATCGGTCGGCGGTGTCAACCAACTAAGCTGGTCGACCGGCCTCACCGGTCGACTTTTGTCAACCGATGAGGCCGGTGTTGGCCTCTGCCGACCCATCCAGCGATAGGTCGACCGATTTATACACTCCCTCACCATCGCTCTCGTCAAATGAAGAAGAATTGAAAGTTTTACACATGATAGAGGGAGAATACCAAAATGATAAGAAATAAAGAAAAAACTAGGAAGAGGAGATGAAAGAGCTAGCTTGATAGATGATGAAGATGATGAAAATTCTGATAAATGAGAAGAGAGAGTGAAAAAAGAGCACACACGCCTCCTTAAATAGTGATGGATTTTGAATTTTTTGGGGAGAAATTTCCTCCCAAAATCAAAACCTAATTATGGAGTGCCACTTGCACAATATTTTCCCATTCTACGTTAAATTAGACTGATCGGCTTGTTTGTATCAAGTGTCGACACACATTCAAAAAAATAAAAAATAAAAAATTTAACCAGCGTGAAGAGGCTACCCCTTATTGATGGACATGACAAGAGGTAGGGGCTAGTGATATAAGATGGCATTAATAATTCTCCCCGATGGTCATTGAGGTAAAAGCTACTTGAAGTGCACCCCGCGAAGAGCACCACATGATAGGCCGCCTACTACTGCAAAATCATCGACCACCATGAGGTTGGCTATCGCCATGAGAATGTCGACCCCCATAAAGCCCCCTACCACCACAAGGCTCTCTATGTTCACATATACCGTCTACCACTATGAGGTCGTCGACCCCCACAAGACTCTCTACGTTCACATAGGTCGCCCACCAGCATGAGACCAATGCTACACTTAACCATACAAATGGAAGTGAGTTGGACGAAAACCACCCAACGGTGAACATGAGCACAAGCCAACCATTTGACGAGTGGGGGTCACCACGTTAGAACGTGGGAGAAGTGAGGAGGTTTACGTGGACACGTGGCATGATTAACCGTAATGAGGGCGTTTCATCAGGTGCTATAAATATCCCCAATGTGAAAAAGGTATGCTTCTTGAATCCTGAACTATTTGAATTCCCATATACTCTCTTTTTACTTCCTAAAACCGACTACTGATTCTCACGCCGGAGGAACAACGGGGGAGAAAGTTCCGACCTCATTTTGCAGGTAGCGTACACTAATTGGAGTACTTGGAACACCAGTCTCGTCAAGGAGAACACGGAGGTCATTTAACTACTATTTCATATTTGAAGGTAGAATTTCTTCAAATAAAAAATAAAGAAGAAAAAATAAAATAAAAATAAAAGGTAATCACGTTCTTCTACTACCCACACACCACACCACCAATCACTATGACTAAGCATTCAAACATACAATTCTTGAACAAGAAATTAAACAGCCATGATTCATTTTTTGTCATTTTAAAAGGGTTTAAATGCAAGAGTAAGATTGAAAATTCAAGAAAATGATTCCATGATGAAGAGAAAAAGAAAGAAAAAGAGGGCACAATATGAACGGTACTCGAGCTTTCTACATTTTCTTGTATTGAATTTTGATGTTGATCTATCCTAAATAATCTTGAAAGTTCTATGATGTTTGGTTAGCTCTTATGACTTTGTTTGGAGCAAATATTTGAGGAGCGATTGGCTGATATTTTTCCCAAAAGGGGAGAGGATCTTGTTTGTGTAAATTTCCAAATGACATTAGATCTAGGCTTGCACGAACTAGATTCCCCATAAATTTATAAATTAATTATTATTTGGTTTTGTTTGTTATAATTATAGTAAATTTAATCTGAGTTTTCATCAGTTACTAGCTAGTAACCAATAATCTTAATTTCTCTACCTTCATGTATTGCTCCTTTTTAGATTCCGTGCTTGCAAAGCAGTAGAAAGTCTTGCGACTATAACGACAAAATGACATCCTTTTTTCAGGAGTGTGGCTAATGGTTTTGTGAAAGTGAGAATGGAATGGTAACGATGGTTATTGAAAAGTAACGACAACATGGAGGATGTGTGGTGTGGCTATGTTGTAACGATTGATAGTGAAAAATAGTCTTGTGTGAGTATGGTGTGGCTCTGTTGCAATGGGGTGATCTAGAATGGGAAGAAGAAGATGATAATAACATTTACTTTTGTTTATAGAAAAAAAAAAATTTCACTCGTTTGATTAATCATTTGACAAAATTTTCCATTCAAATATAAAAAAATAAAAAATAAAAATGGAGACAAAATCCATCCAAAGGGATCAGTTATGTTAAGAATGTAAAAGTTTGGGACCATTTACAAAAATATTTAAAGGTTTGAGTACAAATGTCAGATGTTTAAAGGTTCGGATAAAACCGCACGCTGGACAAAGATTTGGCACCTTTTACTCCAATTCCAGCCTTATTTACTGTGATGGAGGGGGGAAATCGGCTATGGGTTTTCATTTTTCGCTGTTGGACTGACAATCTTCTGTGGGATATTTAATTTGGCTTCAATTTTCTCCTTTGTCACCAAACTTTGAAGGTAATTTCAGATTTATTTGTGTAAAAATATGCATTAAATCTATTGGGTTGATGTCGCACTCGATTTGATTGTTGTGAATGATTTGATTTTAACATAACTTCCATTATTTGTCATTCTCTTTTCTAGCTCCTTGGAATTTTTTTTTCCCAAAATTTTTGTTTATTGATGGAAACCTTCCTTGAAAGTAGTTGAAGAAAACAATTATACATTGGTGAATCTGTGTAATTTTAATGCAAGATCTTAGGTTCAACCTTCACATACTTACATTCTATAATTGCAATCCGATCTCCCCTTTTTACACATTGTATGCGATCTGGATACATAAGGAAACACACATTCAGGAATACATATTGTATGTCAAGTTGCACAGTGGATGTACACTAGATTTGATCATATGCATAATCTAAATTCTCAAAATACGTATGAAAAAACAATTCCCTCGAGAATCTCTCTTTAATTTTTTTGTGTAGTTGTCTATGAATTTCTCCTTGCCTTTAGAACCAGCCAGCCCTCAAGTGTAAGTGGTGAAATATCCAGGACTAAATCCCAGTGGGACAGGTGAGTAGCCAAGCCCTTATATTATGGTTAATATTCTTATATTAATTCGATGTGGAATTTAACTACACCCCTGTAGGTAATTTAAGAATTCAGAATTAGTTTTTTTAAATGTGGATCCTCAATTGGTTCTGAAATTTGGAAATGTAATGTTGGTGTACAATAGAGTAATGAGAGTATCATTATTATTTAACCGTACAATTTTTCCTTAGCATGGTTGATCAATTGGAGAGCACAACCCACCCCATTTCTCTTTGTAGCTAGTACGACTCCCTACTCCCAAACCGAACTGTTACACGAAAAATTGATCGATATCTTATCTTTAGTTTCAGTGGTGAATTTCATAGCATCCAATGCTAGAACTAAAGTTTCCCTTGTGGTTTTTTGTTATGCCTGCGTTCCCTGCTACACGTTTGATGAAATGCCTCTAAAACTCCATGTTTATGTTTGCATATTTGATCTCAAGTTGAGTTTTGAACATGGATTGTTCAAAACCTAGAAGTCATAAATAACCATCTGAACTAGTTATTTTCTTCATTCTGATTTCTTACTAATTATTATGTGGCTACTTTCTTTACGTCACCATGTTATATTATTAATTTTGAACTTATTAACGATGATTGGAAATCTCATGTTGGGCAACTTCTATGTTAGAAGTGGTGGTTTCAGACAGCAATTGATATCATAAAAAAAAAAAAAAGACAATCTGCTTGGTTGGACATGGAGTTGTCTTGTTACAATAGATTCATACCATATGTGTGTGTTTTCATAGATAACGCACGATCCATCTATATGTCATCATGAACCAACTGTGATCATCACTCTTAACCTGATTGACTTTCTAATTTGTTACACTATCTAGGTTCTGATTTTTTTATTTTTTATATGCAGTCACTAATAGCCAGCCTTCATTGGCTTGTCTACAAGTCATAGAGCCCCCTTAGGCCTGCTTCTTTCTCTGGTCATGGAAAGTTGTTAGGCCAGCTCTCTCATCCCCTGCTATCTAGGTTATAAACTGCTCGAGCAGAAGTATATAATGTTTAGATGAACCTTCTGATGTCATCTTCTTAAATAAGATCCTTTAATTGCTACGTTAAGTATTTTACAAGGGTGATTACTTATGATCAAGGCTGTAAACAAACCATCATTATGTTTTGTGGCTTTCCATGTATGTTCCTTTAATTGGTCCTCGTAGCAATTTCATCCTCTTTTCTCTTTGTTAAGTAATTTTTTTTTTTCATAAACTTCCAGAATCTGAGGTCTATTTGAAGAAAAGATGCAGACCACTAACTCCTCTGCAGAAGAGATATTTCTAGTCAGGAAATTGGAGATCTCTGACAAAAACAAGGGTTTCATTGAACTACTTCAACAGCTTACTGTTTGCGATTCTGTCTCTGATGAGAGATTCCAAGAAAGATTTCAGGAGCTCGCTAAATATGGGGATGACCATCTTGTATGTGTAATAGAAGATGACAAATCAGGGAAGATTGTTGCCACTGGGAGTGTGTTCATAGAAAAGAAATTTATAAGGAATTGTGGTAAAGTTGGTCATATTGAAGATGTAGTGGTAGATTCCAGTATTCGAGGCAAGCAATTAGGGAAGAAGATAGTCGAGTTCCTCTCTGATCATGCTCGATTAACAGGGTGTTACAAGGTGATTCTTGATTGCAGTATTGATAACAGACCATTTTATGAGAAATGTGGTTTCAAGCAAAAGGAAGTTCAGATGGTGAAGTACTTCATTTGATTAATGTTCCCAACTGTTCTCATGTTCTGAAACCTCTTTAAATACGTGATTGCAATACGGTTTGGCTCTGTAGCACGAATACTCTGGCTATGGTAGCGTGTCCGTGTCCGACACATGTTGGTGTCGGACAAGTGTCAAATATTGACACTCTTCGAACACTCTACCATAGTCATTATTCTATTTTATTTAAAATATTATATATTTTTAACTCAAATTTATTAATAAATAAAAAATATGTACTCATATTTAAAATATTTCAATAATAAAAATTAATAACTTATATAAATGAAAAATTTTAAAGAATTTAATCAACGTGTCATGTTAATAGATTTTTGAAAAATTGCATGCTAGCACAGTTGACACATGTCAATATCGATGCATCATAATGGTTTGGGTTATACTCTCTTTCTTATATGTTTGCTTTCTTTTCATTTTGTTTTTGATGTTGCTTGTGGCAATAAGATTCTTATTGAATCGAACGGGTCGGTTAAAGTTTGCACACATGGTGAGACGGGGCAGAATAATTCGGTACAAGTAGAATAATTCTAGAATAAAAACATGGGGCATGAGGCAGTAATCAATGCACAAATGGGTCCAACTGAAATTTCAAACGATCAAAAAATGGATTAAAAGATTATAGAAATGAGGCATAGATCGACGCGTAAGCTTCTTCACAAGAAAACCCTCACTTCCAAAACAGCTGGGAACGCACAATTATTAATCAGTTCACTAAGTCTTCGAGTAATCGAAACAATCAATAAAATATTAGTTTGTCTCACTTGAAGTTCATTCATAATTTGAAGGTTACATAGAGAGCGACTAAGCAACGAAATCGAAGTTGAGTTAATTTTGTCCAATCACGTTAATTGATTTGTAATTTGTTTGTGGGATATTATACTCTTACTATCATGAAAAATTAACTATCGCAGGAGAAACACGCACTAAGAAATCTTGAGCTAGTGTCCTTCGATCATCAACTTGGATTCAAAAAATTATGCACACAAGCCCAACTCATTATGTTACAATGCTTTGAATGTGGCAGAATGAGAGAATTCAGTTTCTGGAATTGAATTTAAGCATTCTTCCTTGGTGTAATATAATATTTTCCTCTCAGCCCCAGCTGAAGCCATTCAAATCAAATTGCTTGCAACTTGAAGCAGGATCAATTTTGTCATCTATGTTTAGATCCAGTTCTGTTGTAAAGTAAGGTAGTTTTGTCTTCTGCTTCTCTGATCTATGAACATCTCGGTCTACTGCTTCAGCTTCTCTAAATCTTTCCTCTGAACGGCTACTGCTGCCATTCCATGGTCCTCTCTGAGGTCCAATTGCCATCGATAAATTTCTGGAGTTCTCTTCTGTAGCAAATGCTTTTTCTACATTGTCATTTCTCAGGTCTTCGCACAGTTTGAGTTCAGTCTTCTGCACCTTGAGTACGTTGTCACTATTCCTCGACTCTGTACGTTCTCGAAAATTCAAAGTTTTCAATCCTATTTGGTTGTTGTACAATTCTTGGTCCCTGAGAGAACCTTCACTGGAGGTTAAGCAGCTCTCTGTTGAACAATCCGTTGGCTGAGTTGTTTTTATTTGCTGTAGGCACAAATCCGACACTTCTTTCATCCCTGAAAATTCAGAATTCAGGCACTGGGTGGATACTTTAGACACCAAATCAGATAACTGAACCTTGGCTGCCTCCAAATCAATTGTCCCCAAGTTCTGTGTTCCGAGGGTTTCCTCTGCTTTCTGCAGTACAGACTGTAGATATTTACCTTGGGCCTCAATTCGTAGCTGTAAATGGCGCTGTACCTACACATACAGAGTAAACCCTGTTTTCAATGCTGCATAAAATTCAACATTAATTGTCGGAAATATGAATTTTGGCCTAGTATTGTTTATTAGGCAAGTTTCATTTCAATGAGAGATTAAATTTGCCATCGCAATCCTACGTGTGAAATATTTGCCTCATGAAATTAATTTGGTTAAGATGCATGTTTTCATGGTAGATCTTCCAAAAATCTGATGACTTTTCTGGTTTCAGATTTCAGAGGCTTTTGAAGAGGTCACACTTTACTTAGATTCATTAAATAAGAATATGTATTCCCCATGTGTAGGTATCAAAGAACTTGCAATTGCTTTACGAATGGAGCTTTTTTTTACCTCCAGCTGCTCATGTAGCCTTCTTTGCACTTCAATTTGCATTTGCAATGCTTCGTTCAAGTGTAAATTTCTGAATTTTAAGATATTACAGTACATCAGTGTTAATTGATCATACTATCAAATCAATAATGTGAATCAACATAGAAAGAACATGTAATATAATTTTTCATTCTTACTTATTTGTCTGGGCTACCATGCTTGGATTACTCATGTGAGTTCCATATGTCTCCGACATTCTTTCTCCCGTGACTGTAACCATTATCGAACTTAACAAACACAACAGGAGTTGTCTGTAAAACTATTTTCCTGGAAATTATTGGATTTCTTACCTGCTTTATTGCTCCCACTGTTAGCTTGTCCATGGAGGTTCTTGCTAAGCCTGTATTTCTGCCATGCAAATAATAAGGTTTAGACTACAACTTCTCTTTATGTTTACTCATGATGCACATATGCATATGCACACGAATGCAACACTCATGGTTTTCTTAAAAATGAAATGACAATAAACTAAGCCTTATTCCAATAAATTTGAGGTGGCTACATAAATCCTTTATCTGAAGTCCATTTGATTCATTGCTATGTGTGGAGCAACTAGATTTGGAGAAACTCCAACATGCAATGTTAGTTTTGGTCCACTCCTAACTTTTTCAACAGAGATCAAATCACTCTTATTAACGGGGAGTCAAGACATGTCCTAATCACCTAAATCGTCCTTCCCTTGTTTTATCCTAAACAGACGCGACCTTTACTTATAGGAGTATATTTTCATTTTTGTCTTATCAAGTATTGCCTCATATTATCTTAGCATTTTCATTTCTGCTGCATTCATCTCATGGACATCTTGTTTGTTAGCACCTGATACCCAGTACTAAACCAGATGTGACAGTTTCACGTGGGTTGTTAATCTACAACAACCTCTTTCCTTTATGTGGGCTTGAGACCTTCATGAAAACCCTTGAAAATGCTAAGATAATATGATCTAGAAAATACTATCTAAACTATGAATAAAAGTTTTTCATAGTTTATTACCTTATTTCTTAGATGATATTTATTGTTTCAGGATTCTCAATGGTTTTCCTGGAGTCAAAAGTAGGGATAACGATGTTTTCAAAGAACTTGACTGCTTCTTTGAAATGGCTATATAAAAACCTTAATTTGCCATAGAGTGCATAAGCTTAAATATGGTCAAACTGAAAGGCCTATTTTCTCTCATGCAGAACTCTACTATAGCTTTTTGTCATTAATAATTTACCTGAAGGTGACTCTTTAAGTGGTACAAGGTTAAACCTTGAATGCCCATAAGTTTCAGCACTGATTTTGGAGTAGCTTCTGCAACAAAGGAATCATATTAATTAGCTACATATAGTAGCAGATTACTTCATTGGTGCTTCATGAACATGAGATGAGGCATGCACTTACTGTCTGCACCACCTAGTTGATTAACTGCTTCCATGAAGCGCCGATGGAGGTCAGGAGTCCATTTTAGTCTTGGCTTGGCATCAGTGGAAAGTACGAGTCCCGAATCTCCAGTTCCATTTGCACCTTGAAGGAATAAGTGCCTTTCAGAAGGAATGGACATTCTTGATGTAGGATGCACGCTCTTTCCTTGGTGGTGATAATGATACATCTAGTTGTCTTCAATAAGATGATGTTGAAATAAGTGAGATTCGTGTTATGAGTGAAAGGAAACTATCTATGTGGAGCTATGCTAAAAAGATCTAATGTGCCTGTTCCAATCTGCTATCACCCTTGAATGTGAAATTCAATTTTGCTATATTCTGTGTACTGCAGTCTTGCATGCCTGATACTTGTTGAAAGAAAACTATCTACTACTGCTTTTATCTATTTTTTGTTTCCTTTGACCAATTCTCATGTACTAAAGCTGTGCTCAGGGACGTCTTATAAGCAAATAAGGAGAGAGAGGTGGGGTACATTGGAAGCATAGAATCTTGAACAGGGCCAGCAGAACATCGGATCCAATTCAATCTTCATGCGACACGAAAAGAGAACTTGTCCTTCCAGTTTCACACATATGTGGGGTCCTCTTATGCAACTTCCGTTTCCATTCTCACACAACAGCAGTAGCCATTTAAAATTCTTCTGGACTTTGACTTGTTAAAAAAACTTGACACCTTAGGTTTGATACAAGCATAGATTCACTTTAGACTTTATTTCCTGTGTATTCATATCGATCACCAGGAAAAGTTTAGGAACCGTATTCTTTGAATTAATGGTGAAATTTTATTCTGATATGGATTGGAGGAATCCACTATCTATAATGTGCTGAAACCTTGAAACTCATTTGTTTCAAAGGATGATCCTGTTGACTGGTGCATTAATACACCATGCATACATGGTAAAACTGGGAAATTGTTGAACATATACTTCTCCTTGGGAGAGATTGTAGACCAGATTTAGTTAATAAGTGCACTTCGTCTTTCATTTTTCCAAATTTTTATTTGGTTTATTTACAGCTTTGGTGTGTAATGATTATGTCCCTGTTTGTCTACCATTTTTACAAACATTATTTTCTACAGTGAACAATCTCGTCCATATATTCACTCAATAAAATACTTCACACACAAACCAATAAAGTTACTTTAGATTTCAACCACACATTCTCCAAAA
>CAIGRL010099939.1:0-10900 GCA_903798325.1 Fraxinus xanthoxyloides
GTAATTCAGTAAATGTGTTGTGCATTTATAGCCTCGAATTTGTATTAATCACCAAAAGGGTAGAATCGTCCAAAATTTCTTACCAATCATGAAACACTTAAACAACACTATCAATACGTTCAGCAATGAAAATAAACAAACTGCTCAAAAAATTCTAGCTGGAAATCGCAGCCAGTACCGCTGTTGGAGAAGACCCGCACTACCACTAGATGCGCATTGGTTTGCTGGTCATGAATCTATGGTTAGAATTTCCAGCAGGCCAAGGGTTCGGCCGGAAAAAGGGAAAACAACCTCGATTTTTCGCGAAGAAATCGCTTCCGCGTGATTGGGGAGTTCTTTCCTTTCGTTGAACTCGCCTGGAATGATACCAAACCTCGCTTTGATACTAGATGTGAAGAAATTGCAGCCAACTTTGCACCAAGTTCCGGGCTCAGTCTTGATCAATCGACACCACAAGAGAAAACCTAATCCCAATCCCCAAACCAAATGGTTGCGCCAAGTCTCTACCCACAAAGGGAACTTTAGATGAAAAAAGCTATAGCTACAATCAACCACACAAAGCTAAAGACAAGAGGGAGAAACACATTAGCGCACAACTAGAAGAATGGCAGAGGAGCACATTGTCGAATCACACCACTTCCTCTCTCTCAAGACACAAGACTAGTCTTTCTTTTCACACTAGAATAGTAACGGGTAGGTACTATATATAAGGTCAGGTATAGGATTTTAGGGTTCGGCCTAATAGGAACAATAAGGCTCAATAGAAGACAGTAAGTGGGCTGTCAACAGATAGAAGCCATCTTAGTTTGGGTTGGACCATGAGGAACACTAATTAATTAGGCTGCTTCAAATGGCCAAACAGGGTTATGAGATTAGTTTACCAAATTGTGGTGTCAATTTACCTTCAGTCATTTGGTCGAGGCCGACTGAACTAAACAATACTTACATCATCGCTCAGGGAGGTCGTTTGACAACAATTTGCCTAACATGATGAAAAATATTAGGGTTTATTCTCTTTATATTTCAATTTTTTGTTTTGAGTTTTGAATTCATTTTGAGTTTTGTTTTTTTAGTGTACATTTTTTAGATTATTGAAAATGTTATCTTTTTGGCATTTTAAAAAATTATTTTGAAAACTCTCAAAATGCGTTTTGAAAATTTTGACTTAATCATAACTGAAAACATTCAAAACGACAAATTTGTCGTTTTGGGTTTTCTTTATAAATTCTTAATTTATTTTCAAAAACGCGTTTTCGAAAATAGAAAAGAGAATTGTTTTGAAAAATCGAAAACAGAAAACAATTTGAAAATGGTATAGAGAACATGCCCTTATTTTATGGAAGAATGTGTGGTTAAAAATAAGTTTTGAAAAAATATATTTTGAAAGAATGTGTACGAAACTAGGGCTTAATGTAGATTTTTGAAAAGTGAAATAAAGTGTATAATTAAAAATGAAGTTTGATCAATTTATTAACGAAAATTTGTTTTACCATTTGAGCACTAAATATAGTTTTGCGATTGTATCTTAACACATTTCATCTGAAAAATAGTTCAAACTCTTTTATATTAATTAATAACTAATTGATGTAATGGACCCTGATACTATATATAAATTTGAAATTTCTCTTAAAATGTCAATTTTGTTAGAACTAATAATTCAAACTCTTATATGTTGGTTAACATTTTCATATTTAACTGCTGTGAATTTCATTCATTG
The DNA here is from genome assembly GCA_903798325.1 of Fraxinus xanthoxyloides. Lineage (NCBI taxonomy): Eukaryota > Viridiplantae > Streptophyta > Magnoliopsida > Lamiales > Oleaceae > Fraxinus > Fraxinus xanthoxyloides. The sequence continues at coordinate 1,718 of CAIGRL010099939.1, forward strand.
ACTTAAACTAAATCAAGAGCACTCATTTTGAAACTAAACAATCCACCACCTTGCAACATGTTATAAATCTCATATCGAATAATGATGAATAATTAGCCAACATATGAAAGTTTGTGTTACCCCTCATAAGAAAAATCAACATTTTAATATGGAACCACAAGACTTAGTATGATATTAAGGTCCATACTCAAGAAAGTACACCTATCCACACTTTTTAAATTCTCAATTCAAAAATCAGATCTTGAAATTTTTTTGTTCAAAAATTAGATAATTTAAACATCTTAATATTATAAAATTAAATTAATGTAGTTTAACACCCAAACCCACGCCCGACCACGCCCACCCATACCCCCACCCCATACCCTGCATTAGTGATTGTCGCGCGACAATACGAACATCATCAGTGACAAGCACATCATCGGCGACAGGCACATCACCGATGACAAGCGCTGGCTGGATCTCTCTCTTTTTTTAGTTTTCTGCATCTATTTCTCAATTGGTAAGATCCGTTCAGGCGTTATTGCATCACTGTTGTTCGTCGTTCACATGCATTGCTAATGGTGTTGGTAGTGCACAGATAGTAGGGGGAAAACAAAAGGTTAAAAAACAACCAAAGGTACTGTTGATCGCCACATCATCAATGAGTAGATTGTTATCTTATCCACCGTAGGCAAAAGAACAATCCTGTTACTTTAGATTTGATAAATTGTATAGTAGATAGAAAAAATGTGATTATATTGCCACCACAATTTTTATTTTGATACATTGCCTTTTAATTGTGAGTACACGCTAATTAAATGATCAAGAAAATTGTAAACATTCTATTCATAATAATATTCTCAAGGAATCAGTCAATACGAACTTACAATAATTTCTACCATTTATTTGTTTTAGGGTTTTTTTTTCCTATTTGACCATTTCATGTAAAATCGCTTAAGAATGGTCAAACTCATATCTCGATACATAACATTTTCAAGAATTTATTTTTCCTGTTTCTTTCTTCATCTCTCTTCTACGTACTTTCCTTGCCATTCTTCATCAAAGGCGAGTAGTTTTGCATGGAAATTGGAATTGTCAATTCGCATATAGCGTGTTATATGAACATTTAGTCCCACGTATGCGACACGGACGTATGTGACACAGTTTGTTGTTTGAAAATTCCAAAAAGCAGCCCCCAAAACCGGGGCAAATCTCGTGCTTTAATTTTGTCACTTAAGATCGAAATGTTCAAACTTTAGCCGTGCAGTGTCGAACAATTAGGTAACAATTGTCGAAGAATGAAGGTAATATAACTATATAGTTAATGGAGCTAGAATTTTTGGTTTGGGGCTGAATAATGGTTGATGGTCAACTATGGAGCAGTAGCTAGCAAATAGAGCAACATTTGAAGTGCACATACATAAGAATTTGTATAATGATTTACCAGCAGATGATGTGGTGAGATTTAAATGAATCAAAATCATATCAATCAAATAATTTTCTCAATTATATTTTGACATCTTATCATTAGGTAAACATTATGTAAATAATTATGTACAATGAGCATTTTCAAAACTATAAAGATATTGAAAATGAATTAAACTATTATGAAATATTAGGTTATGTATCAAGTATATCTTGTCAACTTTACGAATACAAAATGAGCTCGTGCAACTCATGTGAGGACAATTTAATGACAATGTTAATGAGATTTTGTAAAAAGAACTAAATGGAACTTAAGTATGAAAATTGAAAACTTTGATTTAAAAGGAATGATAAAATTTTCATACTAAAGGTTGGGGATAATTTCCCAAATTCTTGAAATAAAATTGTGTCCGCGAGGATTCAAAACCTATTGTCTTCTAGATAAAAAAGTAGAAATTTTACCATTAGGATATAAACAAATTAGTAAACTATAAGCTAAAATTTATTGTTCTTCAACTTTTAATTACTTGAAACAACGATGTTTCGTTATAATGTATTTTCTAAAAAAATATATGATAATTTATTTTCCATTATCAGGTATTTGGTTATAAAAAATTGGCCAAATTTCACTTTATCAGCATGATTTGTGCGTATTTTTCATAATTTAGACAATAGTATTGATAACTAAAAAATGATGTGGCAAATTAAATCAACTAAAAATGGCTCTCTTACTGGAATAGTGAAAAATGGCTTTTTAACTTTTACTTTTGGATTCCGCATGGAAGTAAATTACACGTGGTTATGGTAGCATTTGATTGTAACTTGGCCACATTGTCTCTCGCCAAGCAATAATGTCAACCTTGAGATGCGTGATACCGTCCTAAATGGAGGTTTTTTTATAGGTTTTGTTGGAGTTGGCCCTGTGACTATGGGGGTGCACATGGCGTCCCCTATTAGCTGGGTGCCTTGTTAGTTCAGGTCCCACGTGGCCTCGGAGTGTGACACCCCTTATTTGTCTAGAGCTCATGTGCCTTGGATGAATAGCAAAACCCATTTTTTTATCGGCCCATTAGGTTAGCATGTCAAGCCATCATCACTTTCAAGTCGTAACCCTACTTAGGCAATGATGACAAACTTCCAATAATCATTACTTCACTTTGATTGACGGACAAGGAGGTGCCAATCTCATAGGTGACAAGTGTCCACGTGCGATTAGTTGAATATAAAGTGTTGATGTAATGGCGGGGTGCTTTTCCAATGTCTATATATGATGTTGGAGTATGATCGATCTAGCTTAATATTTTACTTGTAATTATTTATTGCAGGATATGTGTTTTAACCTCCTAGTGTGGGTTCGAGGCTACTTTTCTCAAGCTCGATCACCAACAAATAGCATGAGTTTATAACAAATAAACTAGAAAATTAAGAGTTATGAAATGTAGGTCTAATAGATTTGCGAAATTTGCTATCTTAAAGTTGTGTGACTTTCTTTTGTGCAAGTATTTTAGACACTGTATGATTTCAAGATAAATCCTTATAATTCATAGTTGATTTTGTTTTTATGGGCACGACCACAAGGAGAGAATAAACAAGCCTTACACGGAATTGCCAAAACTATAAGAATATAATATGAAATGTATAGAGATTATTATTATTAATTGTCTCAAATGAAATATTATCTTCATTTTATAGTGAGAAGTTCAACCATCACATTCATTAAAATCAAATCAAATCATTCAAATATAACTTACACTCCAAAATTAAGACTTCTAATTTTGCCCTTGTTTGACCACTTAAGGCCAGCATTTTTTTTATTGGTATTATCTTTTAATCATTTTAAATTTTTCAACATTTTCAACTTTTAGCCAATTGGATTGAAATGCCCAAAAAATTATTTACCCACTAATTTATAGATGACATGCTCAAAGATTTTGTTGTGAACTTTCGATATGGACAAGAATTCTTTCAGTTTGATTATAGTATATTGTACCTTTGGGTTAACTTTAATGTATTGTACCATTGAATAAATGGTTGTTTATATTTTCTTAAGTTAATTAATCAATTTTTCTTCAATTAACACTATTATATTATATCTCGTTTATAGTTTAAGAATACATTTATTTTTCTTAAGCTCTTAAAACTGCATTTAGTATTATAATTTGTATGTTTTATTAAATGATGTTTAGATTGATTAAAGATTTAAAATAATATTAAAATTAGGAAACACTTTTTTACACCTAATCCTCTCCTAGGCTCGGTAGCCCGAAACTTGACCTCTACATCTCGCCATGCATTACGATTTTTAGAACATTGGTTAAATCTGAAAATTAAAATCAAAACTGAAAGCTAAAATAAAAAAAAATTAAAAATTAAAATTAACTTTAGTTGTGAAAGGTTAAAACTTTTATGTTACAACAGTTTTATAAATTTTGTTTACTAAAATTCTACATCGAACATAGCGGGCTCTCAAGATGCAACCAGCCCTCTTGCTTAGATTAACCTCCTAATTGTTAAAATTAAACATTCTTGATCCTAAACAAAACATTTCTTGCAAAGATCAAAATATTCTTCTAAGGAACAATGTTACTGCAAAACCCGTGTTAAAATTTTGATGTGGCTCGAATTCTTTATTAAAAATAATTGAGAGTAATGCACATTAAGAAAAAATTTATTTGGAATGCTATTATAGAATCCTATTCAAATTTACTTAATGAATTCTAGTTGAAGTTCGATTTGAAAGTCCAATTAGGCGTTGAAATTAGTGTTGAATTTGAAGAACTTTGGAATGAAGAAAAATATCTTTGGAAGGTATTTGGGACGGAGACGGAGCGCCTGGGCGAGGGGTTGCAGCGCTAAGGCACCACCAACATAAAAGAGAGACATGAAGCCGACACCACAACGTCGACCCACGATGCTAGGAGTGTGGCACTGCGACGCCGCAATTTTGTTTTTGTTTTTTTTTTTCCCTCTTGTTTCGTTTTGGACTCAGTTTCTTGCATTCTACTTCGATTACAATTCTACTGTTAGAGTTTGTGCGTCCCCTATATATAATTGGCTCTTCATTATGATTTAGAAGAAATTAGAAATATTGTAAATACAAATCTCTATATTCTTTTTCCATATTATAATAAAATCTTTATTCTCTCCAAATGATCTTTACTTCATATTGTGTCCATAATCTCGTATTTTCTTCAATAAATTGATATGAGAATTATCCGGTATCATCTCCAGTTTTTACAACCCCTGACTGTTCAAAAGTTTGTAAAACCAAACCATTCCCAATCCCATGAGCTATGTTCATTTTCTTCAGCAGCCATATCCAAGATGTTATTAGCAATATGGTGATCTGCTACTGGATGGTTTTTTTGAGATGTTGCTTCCACATTTTGGTGGTGTGCCGCCACTAATTGGTGGCTTTCAACCCCTTCATCTGGTGGCGGTGGCCTTCTGTCAAACGCCCTCATGCTTTTTGTTTTTCTGTAGACTCGGCATAAGCTGAGCTCTTCCCGTAACTGCATGAAATTGGAAACCAGAGAAAAGATAACAAATTAGCGCCACTATGAAAATATCATAATCGTATATCCGTTTTAATGCATATTATTACTATTAGAAAGATTTGAGGGCGTAGGCTTAGAGGAGAAGAAGCCCTAAATTAAAGTTAATACCAATGTCTTGAACAAAAGACAGATTTCACAAAGATAAACATGAAATATGATCTAGTTAATTTTTAGGGTTTAGGCCTTTTTTCATTCCTTCTTGACAATTTTAAGATTCTCACAGTAAAATGGTTACAAATGCTTTAGTACCCTTTATTCCATTGATACTGAAATTACAGCTCATTAAGGAATACAATATTTCTAATTAGACCTGTGGATTTCCAGTAGTTGAAGAGGAAACTTCAGAAAATTCAATCGCTTTATACTCATTCATCTTCCACACAGTCTTTCTTCCATGTGGAGTTCTTCCTGCATAGAAAACCATTGTTCTCTTCTTACCAATTACACGATCTTGTGAAGAATATATAAAACTAGGGGAGCCAGTTGCTTTCCAGTATCCTTGTGCCGTGAGCCGGTTAGGTCTTCCTCCACGGGCTACCCTTTCTTGCCTTGGAACGAAGAAAAACCATTGATCTAGATCTCCACGACAACGCTCTCCTGAAAATTCTGGGTTTTTCCCTAATCAAACATTAGTATATTATATAGAATTCCTGCAGTAAAAGAATAAAATCACATGATCCAAACGACCCAACTTGCTATGTGGTTCCGGGTCAACTGAATATGAATCTCAACTTGTAATTTACTCATTTTGAATTACAAGAGAACAAAACAAGTCCAAATTCTAAACATGTATATCTTATAAGTGTTGAACAATTTGGATGATCTTGATTTTGGTTGTAGCCTTAAAAACTAAGCAGACATAGGCAAAGCTTAAATTTTGGTTTAAACTGGCGAAACTCAAGAAAGAAAAAGAAGAAGAAGTTCATGTGTAAAGATCATGCAGTATTAATTAATTAACATTTGGTAGCAAAATGAAAAATAATGGTTAAAAACAAGAATTGAAACAATATAAATATTTTACGTGGAAGATCCCATGGATTGTAATCATAAATATGAAGAGCTGGTATAACCCTGTTGATGTCCTCTACTATCGTGCCATGAAGCTTATTGCGCAGATAGAATGAAACGAGTTCTTCCTCTGTAGGATAGAACCTAAAACCTGGTGCCACCTGATCATCCATTGCTCGTTGCACCTCTCTTATTGTTCTTAACTCAGTACTTGTTTTTCAGTGGACGAGTTAAACTTATTTTTACCTGTCTGTATTTATAAAGAAATGATTCTGATTGTGGCTAAGGAGCAGCAGCTGATTGAGATGTGGGAGAAAATATGGAGTGATGATCAATGGTGTTCCTGGAAATTTCGACCCGCGCGCATGTAGTGAAGGAAATAAATTACGTGTGTTCCCATTTAATTTTTCAACACCATGAACGCTGTTAGAATTGGTCAATCCACCGCATAAGATGAGAATAATAATAATAATAATAATCAAAATTAAATAATATAAATAGTATGATTGTTGGCATTCCAATTTTTTTAAACTCTGTTCCATAGTGCATTGAACTAAAAAAAGAAAAAAAAATCATGGGAAATCCAATCGTATGTCAAAATGAATTGAATTAAATTAAATATACGCAACCTATAACTATTAAGTTCACCAAATTTCATATAGAAATTTTAAGGTATATATATATATATACACATCAAGTCGGACTAGCTTTTTCTAATATTTAACGTCACCCGTGATGAATCCTCCCAATCACTTCCCTAAGTTTGCGGGACAATGAATGTTAGATCACGTCGTACTTAGGTATACTTCAATTATGTTTATATTTTCTTCAAACATTGTACGTTGGGTCATTTTTAATGGAAGAGAAAGACTGGGACTGCGCACATTTCTTCTATCTGATAAGGTTTCTAACGTGAAAAGGTTTCGCGATTATTAGCAAAGTTTTCAACTAACAAGACAAATTTTGTTGGAAAAATATGGGAGTTTAGCAGAAAGATGAAGTCAAGATGTGCTTCCTTGGCAACTGAAATAAGGTACATAGATATCCTAATGCTCAAGTTAATCGGTTCTCTTTTCTCTTTATTCATGGTCATCATTCTAAAGAACTTTAAGAGGGTGTTTGATATAAATTCTAGCAAGTACAGTTGGTGGATCCCATGAATTATGTAGTTAAAAAGTAGATAGAAGTTGTGGGTGAAATGAAATGCGCAGATTAAAATGAAGTTTGACAAAAAATTTAGCAAAAAATAGATTTACCAAACAAGTACTAAATGAGTGTTTGATGAAGATTAAAATTAGATTTTTAGTAGATTGTAGTAGAAGTTTTTTGAAATGTGTGGTTGAAAAACTGTGAGACCCATGAAAGATGTGGTTAATATTGATTGTTTGACTTTGACTTAAATTAAAATCTGATTTTAATCCATACCAAATAAGGCTTAAATATATTCTTGAAATTGTTGACTTTGGGTTTATCTTAACACATTAACATTGTGAGAAGTAGTTCAACTTCTTATATATTAATTAATATTCTTATATTTAATTGATATAAGATTTATTTATTGATATGCTTCTTTGATATAGCGACTTGTCTGAACATGAAATTCATGTTCTTTTAAGTCTTAGCATTTGGGAGAAATTTTTCTTGGAATTTCTTTAGCATATGTGTTAAAAAGCAACGGAAGTTTGTCCCTTTTTCTCTACATGGGAATCTCCCACAATGAAATTGATTTTTTATTTTTATTTTATTGTTTTCTCCTATCTTTTTTTACCAGAAAAAAAAAAAGGAAAAGAATCAATTATCAGATTTTTTTTTTCTTTTTTGAATTTAGAGTATTACAGAGATAAGGATGTTAATAAAATGATGTGACAAGATGTATGTTATTAATTTCAAAAAGTATTTTTTAAATCATTGACCAAGATGTTGCCAATACATATTTTGTAAACCAATTTTGTAACCTAACTTTGTACAAGTAGATTGACTCATTGTAACCTATCTTTTTTTTGGCGGAAGGTTCAAAAAATCAGAATGCTCCGTGAAATACGTATCAGATATAACCCGCAAGTTCAAGTCAATGGACGCTCACTTATAATTTTGCAAATCAGGAGTTTGAATTACAAGTTTGTGTAGAAAAAAATAGTAGTTTCCTTTCCCAATATGTTTAAGTCCTTGCTTGGTGCACATTTTGTAATCAGGGGTGTGTTTGAGCCACATTATTTTAAAATAACGTATTTTAGAATACTAAGTTGATGGAGAATGTGTTGTTGAAAAAAAAAAGTTAAATGATGTGATGGAAAATATTATTTAATTGAAGAATGTGTGGTTGAAAATGAGTAGAAAAATGAGAATGAAAATTTTAACATAACTCAAACAGGGGTCAAGAATGCTTTTTTTTTATGTGATGGGGAGTACGTGATTGAAAAAGAATGAAAAACTATTGACGTGATGAAAAATATTATTTTATTGAAAAATATGTGATTAAAAATGAGTAGAAGAATGAAAATGAAAAAAATAATACAACTCTGATAAGCCTAAGGTAGTTTTAGTTTTGAATGTATAATGAGCAAATTACTTAGGCGGTCATTTTCAAGTTGAAAACAATATATTCAGTTTTCTTTAATAATTAAAGAAAAAAAAATGTTATAGAGTTTGACTTCATTTGACTTGTAATGTTATAGAGTTTTTCATTTTTTTTCTCGATAAGGAAGGCGCATGTGAGTCTACAAGCCGCCCCACTTCTAAGCCAATTTCGTCAAAAAGTCGACGGTCTCTTAGAAAGAATTTCTCTTCACAAACGTCATGGCATGTGTCATTGGCTTTGTAATTCCAACATAAAATTATCTTTTCACGGACTTATGAAGCTTTTAAGATATGTTTATAATAACGTAAATCTCTTATTTGCAAGTGACTTTTAAAAAAAATTATTTACGTTAATTTTTAACCACATATTCTAACAAATTATATGTTAAAAAAAAATATTGTGAAATATGTACACCGTTCTTTGTTGCTAAATGTTAAAAAAAAAAGTGTTTAGTAAGATACTAAATAATATATTTTTACAGTACAAAAGATTAGACATTTTAAGTCCTTGTTTGTCATGAATTTTATATAATAGATTTTTGGGAAAAGTAAGGGGTCGTTCTCTTTGTATTTTAGTTTTGTATTTTGAGTTTTAAATTCATTTTGTGTTTTGTGTTTTCAGTGTGTATTTTGAGAT
>CAIGRL010099971.1:0-11375 GCA_903798325.1 Fraxinus xanthoxyloides
TTAATTTCTTGTTAATTTTATTGACGTGTTTTGATGGCTAGAAGAGAAGCTCAAAGGTTTTGGGGTCCTGCTTCAATTTGACGGTTTGATTGCCGCCTTTTGAGAAAGAAAATTAAGAGTTTGGGGAATGAAATGAAAACGGGAAAATGAAAAGAAAATATGAAACGACACAGTAATGGTTGATGATAGGCAATTGTGACACGTGTCCGGAAAAGTGGCTCTTTTATATTGTTTAGGAAAATAGAGAGTTCTTGAAGTTGCGAAACACAGGATGGAGGGTTGAGATACAAATTTCATACACGTCATCTTAGCATATATATACCACCATTTTGTAGGGATTAGCAGGTTTCACAGGAAATGAACAAAATTTAGCTAAGTACTTAAAAAATCGCAATAACGAAGTCGATCTAAAAAACACTTGCTTTCTAGAGGCACTTGTTCACTTATGATTCTTCAACATTATTTGTTTTGCATATTCGAACCAAGGGTGAAAGATTTGTGTGAGAAGATTTCGTTTAAGGTCAGCCAAATAGTTCTTGGTGGGAGATCGAGAGGATGAACGTCGCTAGGGTTAAGCGAGTCGTTTCTTTTACGAGTGAGGCAAATGAGAATGAAGGATTGGGCTTCTTCTCTTTACGGGGCGAGACAAATGAGAATGAGAATGAAAGAATGAAATTGGGTCTCAATTATTCATCAATTCTTCCAATTGGCAATGCACCCATACTCCTTTGATCCCCAATAACATTTTTACTGGTCGAATTTGGGGCCAAAAAATCAAAAACATGTTCAATTGGAGCACCTAAGGTTTCCTCTTGCACCTTTGAAGAATCAACTGCAATAGTTTGTTCATTAATTAGTGAAATTGGTAGATAACCCATGGTTTTACCAACATAAATTGCATTTCCCCTCAACGAATTGATCATTTGAAGCAACATTTCTTCATCAAAATCCTTACTGCTAAATTTTTCGCACATCGCCTCGACTGCATCAACAAATTCAACGATTTTTGGTTGCAATTGATCTTGACCCATAGGTGGATTGGGTGAGCCAGAGGTAGATGTGGGTTGCCAAGGTGGTTCTCGACCATGGGTTGGCCGAACGAAATTGGAATTTTCATTACTCGGACTCTGTTGTGCGACATTCGCGGCTGGAGGAATTTCTAATCCAAATTCACTTTGCTGTAAGGCTTTTTGGTATAAATTGGAAACATGGCTAGAGTCGTCTGGATGTGGGCAACTGGTCGGTGGCAGTCCACGATCATGGGTGCAAATGACAGTGTCGAAATTTGAATTTTTTCGTTGGTTGTGTCACGACTGACGAAACTTCATATATTAAATTAAAATTTTGTGGTGATATTTTTGGAAATCTTTTGGCATGGATGAAGTCGTCTGGTGATGGGCAATCAACCAGTGGTCCGTTCCGATCATGGGGGTGGCCCAAAATTCCATTTCGGCCATTTTTGGAATTATAGGCAATGAACTTTGAGCGTCGATTCCAGCCAATGTAGATGATGGAATTGGATGGCTTTGATTGCTAATTGAAGAGGGGATGAAGGGCTGTCCACCGGTACCAATGTCCGGTGGTTTAGGCAGCCATGTGTGACCAGAAATCAGGCGCATTTTGGGCAATTTAAGGATGTTGGTGGTGCCTTTCTTCCACACGACATCATTTTAAAAGCACAAAATAAAATAAAATAGGCATTTAGGTTGACGATAGGAATAAGCGACACGTGGCATGTGCACAATAATTCTCTTTTGTGACTCTTTTAGAATATAGAGATATACCATGTAGAAAAGTAAATCTAGTTTAGAAAATAAGTCACTTATAAACACGTTGAATGGGCTGGAGTTGCCAGTGGGCTAAACCAAAAATGACCAAATCTGGTGTCGATAATTTGACTATAAATTAAGAATGAAACAGTTACACACAATGAATTTCTTATGTTACATGATGCTGTAAATGCATAACAATTTTATAACCGATTGAAAAATCAAAAAATATAATTAATGTATTTTGTTTTGAAATAAGTTAATAGTAGACTCCATTTTTTTTTTTTGCTTAATTAGGGTACATGATCGTGATTGCTGAATGTGACTTGATCAGACGAGTGCAAATCTTCAAGGTCGATTTCCATCGTGGTCCAAATACTGTAAGTTTGGTAGATATTATTTCTCGTAAATTGTGGTTCTTATTATTTTATTCTTCGAAGAGAAAATAAAGCAGTCAATAATGTCACAACTTTCTTTTCATTAGATAAAATTAATGGCGATTCCCAAGAAAGCTAATGAAATAAATGGCCTATAAGGTTAGCAATTAATTTGCCCAATAAATTGAAAGGAGATCGCATGGAAGAAAATTTGGAATTCTTAATTGGACTCACAGTTAGCTTGGTCAAGATTATACACAGAATATTAATTTTGAAATAAAAACGTAAGTTAGGTGATAAAAAATAAACAAATTAAAGTTAAAGAACTAGCAACAAAAATTTTAAAAGTTTTCTCTCGAAATTGGGGTTACCTTCTTTGAAATTTACCGGCAAATTGGGGTTACCTTCTTTAATATTTAAAATGGAAAAAACAACCCCAGAGGCGAGACAAATCTAGAACTTCGGCATGAAAATTGAAAAATCATCCTAAGCATAAGTCTTCGGCATTTACAATTTTATATTTATATATAAAAAAAAATTGCATTTATCAGCGTTTACTCCAACCTCTTAACTTCTTATATCATCGGATCCCAAATCAAGTTTCGGTGAGTGTTCGTGTTTGTGTTCGTGTCTATTAGTTTTCTGTCAATTTTTGTTTCCTGTTTCTGTTGTGTTAAATTTTTCTGTAAAATTTTGGGTTTTCAGATCTATCGAGAATGGCGGATGAAAGGATTCATCCGTCGAGTTATGTGAAATTGACAAAAGAACAAACGCCTCTCGAGGAGATTCAACCCGGCGAGCTCAATCAACCCATTGATGTCCCTCAAGTATGGTTTTTGTTTCTCTGTATTTGTATTTTTATAAATGGGCTTTTATTGTTTTTTATTTATTTGATATCTTTGTATATTGATCTTTACGATGTGTGTGGTGATTGAGTTTGACAAATACATTACTGAAAGATCTAAACTTTACTGAATTTGAACTCTTAACTGTGTATGCCTATGTGTACTTGTGTGCCTGCTAGGGCTTGGATTTTGATTATATAGTTAGAGTTTGACTTCATGTCTAATTACATTATTGGGTGGTTTGCTCGGGTTTATGACAGTAGGATTAAGGTTTCTCTTTCAATTTGAGTTTATATTTAAGTTTCTTAATTTTGGCATACCCATTTTCAGGTTTTATGGTTTTGTGTTGTGAGTTTGGACCATGTTATCGCCATGTGTTTGATACCTTTAGAAGAATGTCTTTTTTCTTGATTACTAAGCATACGGAAAATGTTTTTCTTCTGACACTAAATGAATTGTCAAATACTAGTCTTTCAAGTGTCTGATGCTCATCATTGTCAACAAATAGTTAGATCCTTGTTTTGCTCAACTCTTGTTCTTTTTTAATTTGAATTTTTCTTCTCTAATTACGAAGGGCTTCTTGCATCAACAACTCAATTTTTCCCCTAAAACAAAGCATCAAGCCACCCGAAGTTCATGCTTCTCTCATTTACACACTTGTACCTTCCTTTCTTACTGATTCAATTCCAATACTTGTAAGACTTGGGAGTGGAGAATTTGATTGAAGTTCCATAATGTGGGAACGAACAGACTTTATAGCACAATACGTTGGTGAAAGCACTCAGGAGAAAGGAATTAATTTTTCAATCTTGCTCTGTTGCAAAATGCTAATTCTTTGAATTGTCAACAACTTAGCATCCCACAATTCTTAGATTTTTTACTTGATAGTTTAATCTCTCTTATTGGAACTGTGAAAGGAAGACCAAATCGTGTAGGTCTTCTTGTAGATCTACAACATACAAGTGGCAAGCCCTCACTATCCTTTGTCTATCTGTCTACACACTTGTAGTGGGGTGTGGAGGAAAATTATTTGCTTAAACCCTTTTCAAATCTTCAACAGCAGTTGGATGGTGTAAGATGGAAATAAAATATAGGAGTTGTTCGAGAAAAAAATAAGGATTTTACCGAACTATTAGGAATCTAAATAACCTGAACACCAAAAAAAATAAAGTTTAAAAAAGATATATGGATGTTATAAGATATCTAGAACATGCCAACTGATCGATAATTCAAGTAGTGCTTGGATGGGCTTGCTGGTTGTAGAATTTTCGCTGAAACCACAAATAGCAGCATTCACAAGTTTGACCAGTTCAATTTTTGTGATTCTCCGTTTTAAATTCCGATTTAATATCGACAGAATTGGCTTCTGAAATATATTTGTGCATATCAAGATTTTACCGCGGGTCAAATTCAGCATCTGTTCATTAATTTTTTAGTTGTGTGCTTCATTCTACAGTTGCATGTCCACAAGTGCAATGAATGTGGACAGCCTTTACCAGAAAGTTATCAAGCTCCTGCGGATGAACCTTGGACTACTGGGATCTTTGGATGTACTGAGGATACAGAAAGTTGTGAGTTCCATCTCTGTCCCACTTAAGAACTAGCGAGGTATCTGATGTTTCATATGAAGACGTGGATAATAAATCCATTGCATTGTTTGTTAACTGATTTTGGAAGTTTTCCTGTTACTCTTGTTCAATTTGATTATCCATAATGTGAATATGTCTTGTATATTCATAAAATTGAGAAGTTAAATTATTTTTTTGCTTAGATGCAAGTGTATGTTGTGCTGATGTTACTAACTGATTGGTTATACTATTATTAAACCAACCACTGTCAATTCTTTTAAAACTTGATAAAATATAATTTAATCCTCATTTTATGCGTTTGCATGTATCAAGAGTTTCGTTTAACTATCATAAAGGGTATGGGTACCACTTATTGGCACATGAGCACATTAACTCTAAGATGTGCAGGGGATGTTGGAAGATATACGCAATTGAATATTTTTACACTGCTTAATGCTTTACCCTATTACACGGTTGAAGGCAGCGATTTGGTTCATATTTGTATATTTCTCTGTTTTTGTTATAATTTCTTGTTTTGTTTTCTCCAATTTCTGCAGCTAGTACAAGTATCTGACATATTTCGATGCTTGATAATCCCCAAATTTAATATCTTTTTCTTCACTGTAGGTTGGACTGGTCTTTTTTGCCCATGCGTCTTGTTTGGACGTAATGTCGAACAGCTGAGAGAAGATACCCCATGGACTGGGCCATGCATTTGTCATGCTGTTTTTGTGGAGGGTGGCCTTGCGTTTGTTGCAGCGACAGCAGCACTACATGGTATTATTGAACCAAGGACAACATTCCTCATCTACGAGGGCCTGTTGTTTGGTTGGTGGATGTGTGGAATATACACTGGTCTTATGAGGCAGTCACTGCAGAAGAAATATCATCTCAAGGTGATCTCAATTCCTTCTCGTGTATATATGATGTCAATAATTAGTATCGAGAATTGAAGTCCCTAATTTATCGTCCGTTTAAAATGATTTTAAATTTTAGTGAACTGCAAAAACCTTTCAGTTATTTTATTAGTTTAATTTAGCAGTCCCTTCAATGCGGGTTGTCTTGTCCATTGAAATCTTAACAGTCTTCATGAAGCGTTTCTTCTGAATAGTTGGTCTGTTGTCTAGCATATGCTCCATCTTATTATCTCAAAACCTCGATTACTTTATTTGTTTTTGCAAGGAAGGATTCAGTCTATCTCTCTTCTTTTTTTCAGCGTGTGTTATTTTTACCATTAAAGGATAATCTGGTATACTCCTTGAGTTAGAATTCATTTCTTATCTGATTGGCTTAAGTTATTAATTGAGGGAGGTGAGGTTGGTGAAAAGGAAGAAAAATCTCAGTTTGCAGTAGGAATATGAAGGGTTGGTTTTGTCAATACTGGTGAATTCATTGGTTTTCATTTCTTTATGCTTGCAGAACTCGCCGTGTGATCCCTGCATGGTGCACTGCTGCATGCACTGGTGTGCCTTGTGCCAGGAGCACCGCGAGATGAAGGGGCGCCTATCAGATGATGCCGTCATGCCAATGACAGTAGTCAATCCTCCTCCTGTGCAAGAGATGAATGCTGCTGGTGACAGTCGGGATTCAGCACCATCCTCTGCCAAAGGCAATGATCACACCTACTTAGAGATGCAACCTTTATAGAAATTGGAGTGTGAAAAATTATAGACGAACAGGAGACTCATGATCAAAATGAGTAATGGCTTTTACTCCCTTTGTCAAAGTTGAAAATTTTTACTGTACTTTTTAATGTTCATGGATGTGGACATTAGAGTTTTTGACTGCTTACTGTTTGATTCGGTACATGCATTTTTTAACTATGCTCGTATAGTTGGAGAATTATTTCTTATAAACAGGTAAAGACTTGGTCGTGGCTTGAAATTTTTACGTAACTATTGTTGGATTAATTGTTGCTTGAAATATATTTCGTTAAAAATATTTAGATGTGATTTGGATAAAGAAAGAATTAGAGTGAAAAAAAAATGGAATTAAGAGTCTAATTTATAAATTTTAACGTGTCTTTTTCTAATGGTCACATCTTGTTACAAAAATTAATTTCAGCCATTCGATCATGTCATTTCATAATTACTGATTTAGATCACACTCAATCAAAATGTCATGATTCTTTATTGTGAACCTTGCGAACTTGAAAGTCGCACCCAATCGACCCACCACTAAAAACTTTTCCGATTCGCCCACTTTAATTGTTAACTAACCCATAGAAATTCCAACAACTATTGCTGAAAATATATCTATGTGTGTATATATGTCTTAGATTGAGATAAAACACGGGATAATTTTTTTTTTTTTTTAAATTTATTTTTTAAATCTACCCCTTTCTGTTTTCACCCCCAATGTAACAGGGATTAAATAGAGAAAAGTCAATTTTAACGTTTTTTGCTTATTTCTTTTCATTTAGTGGATAATTAATCTTTATCTCTTAATGCAAATTACCCACAATCCGTTGTAAATTCGACCGTTCTAATTTATTTTTTTGCCACTTTCTGATTGTAAATTGATATAGAAAATTACATTAAAAAAAGCACAAGCATTGTACAAAATTCTTTATCGAACAAATTCTTCTACCACGAGAAGCACTAACTTGGCATCAAAGATTTTTTTTTTTTTAAAATAAAAAATCTTTTATCAGTAAATAATTATTGTAAACCCATAAATACTACATATTATTGTCAAATTAAAGGAATATGCATATAATCGACAAACGTACTTGACCAAAACAGCTAAAAGAATTCCTCAAGGTTTCTTGAATTTTACAGATTGTTTCCACTGTAAGTTGCAATGTCCGAAAGGGTAGATGTGGTCATAAGGCTATGTGTGTGAATCTCAACTCTCCAGCCGAAGGTAATTAATTATCCAGCCTATAACTTTTTGATTGTTTGAAGCAGAAGTTCTTCTATGTCATCCTGCTAATGCAAAAATAACAAGACGTCGAGAGTCACTAGAATGTTTTAATATTGCAAGTTTATATCGTAAACTTTTAAGAGTTATACTAAAGATTTTATAATTTACTAAAGCTGCACCTTTGTTCTAAAAACATCTGGCCGTCCATCGAGAGTACCCGGAATGTTTTGATATTGCAAGAGTATACCATAACCTCGTATGAGTTATGCTAAAGATTGTATCATTTACTAAACCAGCACCATTCTTTCAACTTATTTTGCTTGTTTATGCCCACTGGTTATTGCATTTGGTCCAAGCTACTCTCTCATCAGATTACATTATGGTCGAAAATGGAGTGATGGTGAAGCATCAACAGCCCTTCAATACTATTGCCATGAACGGTAAGTAGTTCTATATATTAACCTGTTAAATTGTTATTGCTCTCTGAAACATTTTTGCATGCAGTTGCATAAAGAATCAACTCAAGCGCTCGAATGATTAATTGCTTCTACTCCCATAGATTTCCCTAGTCTCAAATCTCTTGCTTGTACGATCAGCAGGTTTAGCGGTGTTAATCTTTGCAAAATTCAATAGTATCCTTTACTATTTCTATGATAATGTGATCATCAAATTCTATTCTTACTCTTCTGTGTGCCATCTCAGATGAAAATTCTTTTCCTTAATGACCTGTGGGATATTAAGCTTGTTCAGCTTTCATTATAATCTCAAATTTAATTTTTAACCATACATTTGTAGGAGCCACAACTAATATCCCCTTATCCGCCACTCATTTCTATGACATTATAATTTCAACAACTTATAATGAAACCCAAACAACAACTTTGGTGATGATGATGTTTAAGACATGGGATTGTAATATTTCTAAGATCATGTAATTTAAACTACAGAATGTCCAGCATTCACCTTGTGCAATATTCCATTAAGCTGACCTTCGTGGAATATGAACGTATAATCACGTTAGATTGCATCTCCTAGATACTTACTTTCATGGTTGCTTGTCCTTGGGCTGCAAATTTATACTATTTTCATGCGTAGCCACTTTCATTTTAGAGAAAAGAGGCCTGGGCCAATATAATTTTTTCCGTTCACCTTCCTTTGGATTGACATCCGAATTTCCAGTTAAATCTTACACAATCCTCCACATTCATGGTTTTTATGACGTAAAAAATCGATCAGAAAATTGAAGGACTTGTATGGTTAATCGATTAAAATCATGACAAGGAGATTATCTTTTGCTTTCTGCAAATCGATCAGAAAATTGAAGGACTTGTATGGTTAATCGATTAAAATCATGACAAGGAGATTATCTTTTGCTTTCTGCATTTTTGTCAAAGGTGTAATGGAGTTAGGGTTAGACTTGGAGAAGTGACTAAGAAATTGACAGGACCCTCACTACTATCTGTCCATGCTTTTTAGTCAATTCCCATCTCAAGTGCCTCAATTTCACATTCTATTCAACTATGCAGTGGGATTAATGGTGGCGCCAGCGATGACGTTTGCTGATGATGCCGACTATAAACAGCAGGAAGAAAAACCGGACACCTCAAAATCTGATCTTGGAATTTTGCTTACAATTTGATTTTTTGGTTTATTGCTTCAGGCTGATTTGTAGGATTTTTGATGTAGAACAAATGGCTTAGAGGATTAAGGAATAGTTGGATCGAAATGAAAAAAAAAGTAAATTGTGGATTGGCTTCCAAGCTTCAATATGGGTCCATAATACCTTTCCGAAAAGAGAATGACGAGACGGACTTGACTTACAACTGTGATGCATGACGAATTTTAGCCATCTGAATTCGTTTAGGACTCGAAATTATTTTTAAAGTTTTAGTGCTATTTTTATCAGTTAGATTACTTCAATTTCTTTATAATTCTAAGTGGATTTCAAATTTGTATTCTTAAGGGTTTTGCCTGAATTCCTTGTTTCGTAATGCATCACTATTTTGCTTCAAAATTCAATCCGACATTTCAAAATTTGCTTCACTAAAAACTTAAAACCACAAACAGTCCTTGTTGGGTTTAAGGTCATTACTTCAATCAAAGAACAAAATCTTTACTTCATAGTATATGTTAAGGTTTTTACATTAAATAGGATTGGTTAGAAAGTAGTTTGCACGGGCGACTTCTCCTCCAGATAGAATCTATACATAGTGAATATAGCAAAAATTGCTGAAGAGCTAACTATTAGAAACCACTTTTTGGTTTTGGTAATCGTTGATAGCACTAGTTTTGGTTGATTTTCGACTTTACATCGCTATATATCACTTTGTCTATCTTCAGTTTTTACGGGGGGTTTTAACCTCTTGGTGTGGTACTGATTTGTAAATATAATCCGATACAAAGTTCCATAAAATGAATGTATTTAAATCTAAGCATGTTACATATGGGTTAAAGTGAAGAACCAAGCATGCACGATACAAAGTTCCATAAAATGAATGTATTTAAATCTAAGCATGTTACATATGGGGTAAAGTGAAGAACCAAGCATGCCCTTAGTAATAATAAGCTTTGAAAGAGAGGAAAATAAAAGTCTTGACAGTATCCAATTGAGAAAAAAAGGCTTTTCCAATTTTCTGGAACAATATGATGGCATATTGAGTTTTGCTTAAAAGGTTGGACTCCTTAGTGGATTTTTTGGTGACCTACCTTTTCTTCAAAATGTGGGAACCTTTGGATACCAAAAACGCGTTATGAAAGAAAGGGCGGTAAGATTGTAGATCAACAAAACCAATCATGATTTACATGAACCTAAGTTATCCTCCAAACATTGGATAATCTTCGTGTTTGGCTAACAACATAAAGTTACATATTGTAGATGAGAATTATCTATTCGATCCCGACCCCACTTTGGATTTTTAATCTTTTTTTAAACAACCAATCTCACGAAATTTAGGGTATGTGCTCTTTACTGTTTTCAAACTATTTTCATTTTTCAAATTTTGAAAAACTGAAAACACGTTTACTTATCTATTTTCAAAAACGAATTTCCAAAAACGAGTCTACAATTTACAGAGAAAACAGAAAACGCCAAAAAAAAGTCGTTTTGACTGTTTTTAATTAAAACCAAGCAAAAACTTCATTTTTTTTAAAACAATTTTTCAAAATGACAAAAAGAACGTTTTTCAGTAATTTTAAAATGGACACTCAAAATATAAAACTCAAAACTAAAAATTGAAATACGAAAAGAATAACCCTTAGCTTCTGTTCCTTTTCTTATCTCTACTTTAGAAGGTATAAATCATTTTAGTTGTCTATTTATCATACTTTACACAAGTGGAGATGAAATTTTTACATAAATCTTCACACTAAAGCAACTTTATTTAAAACCAAGCAATTATAGAACATGACATGTAATGATACAGTTGGGTCCATTTTTAGATCCTCTTATTATCTTCTTAGATTAATTCTCTTCGGACAATAATTAATGACCATTAGGTAGGTTTCAAATAAGTGATTATTTTTCCACTTAGCTTTTTTAATGACAAAAAGTTAAAACTTATTTTGGAGTCATTCATCATAAACTTAGAATTTGTAGCAAGCTAAATTCATCATAAACTTATTTTGGACCGGCCTAAAATAAGCTTGAAAAGTGGGTTAAGTGAAGTTGTTGACTTAAGATAGGTATTTTCACATGCTCACTTTAATCATCTTCAAACCCTAATGATTTTGTTCTCCACTAAGGCCATAAACGTCACAATGTCATTATTCATTTGAGTGAGAGTACAAGTAGACTTAGGTCCTGTTTGATTTGGGTTTATTTTTCATGAAAGATTAAAATTAAATTTCATTTTCATATTTTTACATGTTTGATTGACTAAAATTTTCATGATTTTTAAGGAAAACATTTTCTCATGGGTTTGGTGGGAAAAGCTTTTCTAGACAACCTTTTTT
>CAIGRL010100109.1:0-17585 GCA_903798325.1 Fraxinus xanthoxyloides
CCTCTTGCTAGAGCTTTAACCGACCCCCACATTCCCTATCCCTTCACTATAGGCCGGCAATCTTGTGCTATCTGCATAGAGAAAACCGTAGGATAACATAAGTCGAGAGTTATTAATGGTTTGCTGAAATCAAGAGACACATCGGTGAAGAATATTATATATTGGGAGAGAGACTAAGACCTCAAGGAGCACACTATTATCCACCGAAAGACACACAGTATATTTTATCAAGTGGATAGTATTGAGATGGCGATTTAACGAGTGCATTGGAATGATTTTTTAAAAATAAAATATTTTTTGTTTTAAAAAAATCAAACACGTAAAAAAGTACCTGCAGAAGAGCCCATCCCGTAGGCAGAAAGGCGAGTAAGCTGGCAAAAATATCTCCAGTCCTCAGGTTTAGGAATGTGAAGAGCACCACAAGGATCACTATAAACCCAATAAATAGGAATAACTTGAGAAGTCTGAACATTAGCTGAAAATCTGCACTGAACTTCTTCCTTCCCATGGACACAATCTGCATAGAAAGATGTATTACTTCTTGACAAGGTATAGCAATTCGGAGGTTGTTATGTGCCTATTATATTTTAATAAAACAGATTGATTTGGGTTCTGAGCACTGACCTTCGAAATTATCATCACCGCAACAATAACCAGCCATGATAGACCATAAACCTGTTATCACAATAGGATGTTAGACAATAAATGGACATTAAATGCATTTCTAACGTCTCTGAAACAAAATTTGAAATAACAGGGTTCCACATTGCCAACCAGCAAATGTTTGCTGCCTGTTTGGTACACAGGCCTGGATGGGACAAATGACAAGATTTCACATGTTTCTTCTTTAATACTGTAGAGTATTCTTCAATCCACCCGATTAAAAAAGCCTTTGATGCATATCGAAGGTTTAAAATTGTTTCATATCCAAAATCAAGCCTTGTATTGAATTGATAGATATTAAAAGAATGATTTCAAGTGAAACCTTGTAAAATGTATGGACACTCGGTTATTGTAAAGACAACCAGCAAAATCCAAGAAAGTTTTGTATCCTTACCATGAGACTTTTGTCACCATTGGACACGTTCAAATGATAAACGATTCCATATTGGTAGAAGAAGAAGCGCAAAGAGAGGACAATTTCCCAGAACCGCCCTGACAAACCAGTGTGTTCGAGATGCTCTTGCTCTTCATCCCACCACGATTCCCAACTCTTGTTTGCAGGAACACCAATACCTCCATGGTTACTTATCCACTTAGTCCAATCGTCAAAATCATCCACTATCTTCTGCCACTCAAATCCGGAAGGGTTGAAAAGAAAAGGCGCAAACAACCAGGAAATAACAAGAAACCACATCGAAAAGGTGACAAGAAAGAAAGTTGTAGAATCCGGAGCTGCTGCACCATAAACTTGATAAGCTATGAGCAAAATAAGCAGTTCCACCGCTTTTGTGAAATGGCTCCTTGAATACATTCTGTAGTTCTCTGCAAACTTTTCATGTCGCACAACGAAACCACGTCCAGTGGCTCTGTATTTAGCTCCGCCATGTAAAATTGTCCGCCCAAAATAGTGGAGCTTCGTCCCAAGAGAGAAAGTAAAGAAGACAGAAGCTAGCTGGAGCTGCATAATTATTAAATCACTAATTGCAGTTCTAAAGCCCCTCTCTAGTCCAATTTCCATAATCATGGGAAGTGACATCAAAAGACCTAGTTGAACAAGCGACTGTGAAGCCATGACAGCCTTCAGAGCATTGTCTCCCTTAGATCTTGCAAATTTGACTATGGCCGTCTCCATTCCACTCAGTGCAAGATAGAGTTTGCCATACAAGTAAGCATAGACTATAAAAACCACAATCTACATGGCAAAATTACCCAAGTTCAGCAGAAACTTTTGCAACTGGTGGGCACATAAGAACTACAGAGTCCAATTTGCATGAAAAAACTTAACATTCCATTCTGCTTGGACTCAGTTTTATAGAAGAAAAGAGCAGTTGACAAATAGAGGGAGAAAACCTAATTCAGAAGCTCTTTAAACCCATTGAATTTAGACATCATCATCTTTTTTCTTAAAGATAAAAATAAAAAGGCAGTAAAAAATAGTTATTAGGAACAAGTCTTTCAATACTTAGTTTTAGATTTGCTTACTTTAAATTCAGCCCTCTCTCAGGAAAGAAGAAAAAACTATATATATTTGCTGTTTTTTAATTTCTGGCAGAGAATAGTTTCATTGAAGACTTCATTTTCTTGCCTTTCTCAAACAAAATGATGATAAATGTACTTCCAAGTGGATATTAATATGATGTAAACAAGTATCATTGCATTGTTTAATGTTGCATTAAGTGGTGTTTTAATTTCCTAATTATTTTATTTTTTCAGATTTAATGAACCCTGATTTCCAGTTCTACTGGTATTGATTCACAGATTAGAAAAAATTACCATTGAGCTGACATAAAAACCAGTTGTTGTATAGTAACATGACAACATGCGGAAGAAGTCAAAACGATGGCCCAGTCTATAGATGTCACGGCTGAGTGTTTGCTCCCCATTACCACATGCAACTTTAGCTTCAAACAGTGATATCTGGTTGAGGCCGACATCTCGTCCTTTTCCAACTTGGATATATTCATGGTGAGTAATATTTCCACGTCTAAGGGTTGAATTGAAACCTTCAAAAAAGTGATGTACATTTCAGAAATCACTTAGAACTGTAAGAAGGGTAGCAAAACGTGCGATTTAATATCTCACCGGCAAATATATCCTCACTAAGATTAATGCCCTTAGAAGCTTTGCTTATGCCACCACGGGTAATGTGAAAAATTCTATCGAACACATCTGGATGTCCATAGTGGAACCGTACCCTAAATAAAACCAATTAGAGAAAGACAGAATCATGAATAGGCCGTTAGCGGACCAATTTTAGATGGGTCTGTACAGATTGATTTTATTATCAGATCCCAAAAGTATGAAGATAGAGATATGATACATAATTGCTTAGTATTTTAGTTCATGTTTCCATCCAACTTCTGTATACAATTAAGTGCTGGCGTGTCAGCGATTCACAAGGCTGCTGGAACAGATATTAAGCCTAGCAAAGGGTAGCTGATTTGAAAAATGTAGTGTCTCGGAAGTTAGCTGAAGCATGGTCTAGAAGGAAGAGATGAGGTTTCCGGCACTTTGAGCTCCTATCACTGTCTATTTTATTTTATTTTATTTAAAAAAAAATGCTTTTGAGGAAAGTTAGAAACTTTCCATTGCTTCGATTAATTATCTAAACATAACATCATGGTTTTGCAAACGGATAGACAATGTTGACATCTCTGAATGACTACTATCTGATCTTGAGATCTTCCATTGAAGAACATAAACCAAAGAACGATGCTGTTTTATTCAAAAAGTATATCAATTCATAAAAAATGAGAGAAAGTAAGAACATACTTCAGAGGTCTTGCTAGAACTCTTTGACCAAGGGTGACAAAGCTTGTTTCTTGATTTGACATAAACCAAGCCAATGATGATACACTGTAGTTAAGTTGTGATATCATATCAGATGTAGCAAAAACTGAATGTGTCAATTGACCAACAGCTCAAAAATAGCATCCAACCTTCCAGTAAAGACATGTTCACGAACACCGAGAATAGTAGGAGGCCGCACCCCATGATCCTCATTAAATTCCTCGAGTAGGTTTCGCATCTTTAGAGCTTCTTCCAGATAGTTGTCCTACAAAATGAAAAAGAAAACTGTGTTATTTTTGTTAAATAACTCCCATGCAATGTAATGACATCAAAATTTCCACATGTTACCTGGTTCATATCTATGGTCTGAAGAGCTTCCCCGCGACTAAAAATAATAGCATGGTTCTGGTTTTCAGGTTTCCCTTCCCCTATCTTTGCTGAGCCTGGCAGCTTTATGCGGTAGATTTCCTTCAGAGGAACAAAAACAGTCCGTTTTTGAGATACAACCAAATCAACTTCGTGTTTTGATTAGATATAAGAAAGGTAATTACCTGATCAAGATTATCAACAGCTTTTACCAATACGGAATAGTAAACTTTTTTATTTTTTCCACCTTCCCTTTCTTCAACTTCATCTATATAAGCTACACGAAGAGATGGATTGCTGCATGGAGGGAACGCGGAACAAGATTGAAAGTCGGATGAGCTCATTAAGACACTAAGTAAAGAGAAATCCAAACTAGAGAATCTTTGCACTCTGTCAAGGACTCAAGAAAATGTAGAACTTACTTCACCATCAAATTTAAAATGTCAGTTGCACGACGATCTCCGCTCCGCTTCTGGTTTCCGTAGTTCTGGCAGGTGGCTACATATGTGAATTTCATGTCAGCTACAGCTTCTAATTGAGCATACAAGGATCTCTGACTCTTCTTATCTTCCTCTGATGGTACTGAAACAGTTTTGTAGCCTTCAAGTATCTCTGTTCAGTTTAGGCAGAAATAGTTAAAATCTAGAGAGTGCCAGGGATATTTTAGGACAGCTTCCAAGGTCAATATAGAAATAAAATTATGATGCTATTCATGTGATATGCTTGTTTGAACATCACTAAAAATCATATGATAACCATATTCTCTGTTGATTTCAAGCATGCTCAAAAAAAACTAGAGACGTGAGAATACAATCCCTTTGTAAATCTAATATAGAAGTTACAACTAACCAGTTTCTCTGGCCATGTCAAGAAAAGCCTGAAGCTTCAAAGCCCTTCTATAATACATCATCCCTCTGACTAAAAAATAAATAAATATTGTCAAACTAACAATTTTGGGGAAAAGAGAATGGGGAGGGACGGAGACCCAAATAACCTGTTCTGCTAAGAGTTTGTCCTCTCAAGGAGGCCCAGTGACGTATTTGCAAAATGTTCTCTTCATTTTCCCAAACCTCTTGTTCATTGCAGTTTAGACGCTCCATGAAGTTATTCCATTCATCTGAATGAATTATTATTATTATGGTTAGCAAACAGAATAAGCAAATCACATTAGAATAAGGTGAGATAAAGAAATAGCCTCGTCAAAAGAGGGCAAAAATGGGATTATCACTCAGACCTGGATAAATTTTTTGAAGGTAATAAATAATTGATATGCCATCTTCATTTTCCATTTCAAGGTCACTCTTTGAATAAACAGTCTCCTCACTGTAGTAGGGAGTCATGACACTGCCATGCCAATTGATATGGTTAATTTTATATTTATTCAATAAGTTCAAAACATGAACATTGCTTGCACTTAAAGGACTATGAGCTGCACCTGAATGAAAGCATTTTGCGAACTCGAGGAGCGCGTGGCATATTCATAAATAGCGAACTTGTGAAAAACGCTATCCTCCGACGTGCTTCAAGGTTTGTTGGCACATCAATGGCAGATTCTTTCACAGTTAGGAGCATATAAAGACGACGTATCTGTGAAAAGCACACTCGTAATTACTCTTCAGTTATTCACCAAAATAGATGTCCCACATTTTGTGGTCATGTGTGTTTCTATACATATACATAGTTTTGCGTGCTTAGATACCTGCTCTTCCCATTGTGCTGTATTTGGAGGAGGGAACACAATATCAACAAAAAGTTGTCTTCCAGAATCCTTATTACTATGACCAAGTTCGGCCAACTCACTGCATTCAATGAACAAAAACAAATTTTACTCGAGTCAATCAGAAATAATACAAATACGGGCCAAAATCATTGAACGGGCCCAAATCATTGAAGAATAAAAGATAAAGTAAATCTGAATACTAAATAATTAACCAACCGGATCTCATTCACCATCATATCGCGAGTAACTACTTCTAACATATCTTGTAGCAACAAAACAACTCTATCTTTTTTGGATGGATCACCATCTTTCTGCAATGCAGAAAAGGTTTAAATTTCAGGGAAATGAAAAATTAAGTTTAAAACTTGCATTTATTATGGTATATTAATGGAAACAACTTACCAACATCTCTACAAGCTCCACGAATTTCTTACAAAGATCGGGTAAGGAACCCATTCTATAATTTGCAAGGAATGTGTTCTTTGATATGTTACTTTCAACGTCTTTAATGATGATTCCTATTATCCTGTTATATAGAAAATGGCATGAGAACTGTCATGCAGACAAAGATATTGCTTCGTTTTTATCAAATTTTACAAAATGCTTCATATCAATGTCGGGAAAGGAACAAAGAAAAAGATTCTTAATGTTTTAAACTCACAAATCAAATTTGAGTTTTTATTTTCCTTTTGCTTCTTGAATTAGAGGAAGCAAGTATAAATACTAAATAGCAAGAAAATCTCAAAGTGAGGAGTCAGACAGAGATGGTACTCAGATCATGGGCCACATATGCAGTGGAAAATTCACCATTGCCTAAAATGGTGGATACTAATCTTAGCAATACATGGATTAAGAAAACACAAAGTTGGAGATAATTCAACAAAATTGTTTACACTGAAAAGATTTGACTATATGAATGTACATGTATACACATACATGGAAGTAGACCAGCATATTCAAAATTACATGCACATTTTCACAGGCTAAATATATTGCATTAACTTGTCAAGCTCCATGATAAGTAAAATGAACAACCTTTTCTCAGTCTCTCCAATGACCAAAGCATTCAGAACGTGTTTGAATGACTCATAGCATTCAATAACAGCACATTTCATATACTCATCAGCACATATACGCCTCCAAAGGTCAGCATCCTTTGATCGAAATTGAACTGCCATATCCAATGCTATTGGGATCTACAATGCAAGCTTGTCAGAGAATGAATACAGAAAGTAGACGCAAAAGATTCAATGAAACTGCAGTTACCTTGCTAGCAAGTAAAAATGGCGGCCACTGGATTAGTTTCAGGCTGGAATCTGAAGAATAAGGAACTAAAAGAAGATCCATCTCCCTGAAGTTTCAGAAGATCATATTTAATTCCTATTGTATGACTGAATCTTCAAATATAAATCAAAACACAAATATTGAAAAAAAAAAAAGGAATGAAGACAGTTGAGGATCGTTTCCTGTCGCTTATGAGATCTTCTTCGCGGAAGCTACTTATTATTTCATTCCATAACTGAGCAAATTTAGCAGCTTCACTTCTCTTGCTTGTTGAACCCTGTACATAGAAAATGATATATATTTTCAGAAAGGGAGAGATCACCCATTATTTGGGCGTAGTAAATCAATCATGTATGGAAGGATGAAGAGAAACCTCATTAAAGTTCTTTGAGAGAAAAAACCCTCTCTTCCTCTTTTTGTCAGAAGGTACCAGAAAAGTGTTGAATGCACCAGGTAAAGACTGGAACCGTGACCTTAGCATGCTCAGAGTTCGTATCTAAGGAAAGGCAAGTGTATATCAGTGTCACTGAAATCAGGAACTACTATTGCTAGATATAAGAAGTAACTAGTTCTTTCAGCAGGAACTAATCCAATTTGACAAAGAGGCTTTAATGCAGGAAGCAACTGTGTTTACATTTCTACAGCATCGTGTTTTATTCTTCAGCCCAAATGAATTGCAGGTGGAAACAACAGGATCTTAAATTTGAATAAAAACAACGAGACAGAAGGCATGACAAGAAGACCAGAAAAGCAAAAACTTAATGAGCTTAATGGAGGCTCGTACCTCGCCAAGACGATCAAAGGCGCCAATAAAACCTCCATATATGGTGGAGTATATGGCATACCAGATCTGAGGATCCATAAAGTAAACCTGCAAAAGTCATAACATCTCTGAGATACTTTTTCATGGACAACAAACAACTAGAATGAACAAAAAAAGGAAAGAAAATGAATCTAATACTCTAAAAGAATTAGAGTTTTTTGGTTTTCTAATAGACAACCACAAGGGTGAACATGTTATTAATAGTATACTATATGAATATAGTATATGAGCAAACAAGTTAATGATAAGAAAGACACACCAAGATAACTGGCGCCCAAAGTGAAAGAACAGCACCGTAGTTGTGCTTAGCTGCACATATACAACTGTTGTCAACACGCTGCAAGTCGATAAAATGTGTATGAATAAAAACAGTACAATTAGATGCATACCATCTGGGAAGAACTCATGCCAAGCAAATGTGACATGGCGGATTCTCATTATATCTTTAGTGGGCTTCACCAGAGGTTTTATCTGGATCAAACAAGACATTAAATTCGGAAGTTGCCCCCCAATATCATACATTTTATGAAAAATTTATGTCTTGAAGGTGTGAAATCTACCTGGACAAAATAGCTAAATGCAAATTTTGAACATAAAAGCAGTACCCAAAAGATAGTGTACCTGATATCAGTAAATAAGATGATAAATACAGTCAATGTAGATGTAAAAAGAAGCAGAGTCAAAGAGTATGCAATATAAGGACTACATACTTGATTAGTGCAAACTGACTTTCGTGCATTCCCCTTCCCACATAGATCCTAGGCTGCAAAAGGTCAAACAAAGTCATTTCAGATTAATCACAATATCAGTGTAAAGAAATTAAAAAGGCAACAATGATAAAAGGGGAAATTATGAAAGGGGGAGAGAAACATTTCAATTTTTAAATAGTAACAATAAAGAAGAAACTAAGAACTTCTATTAATTTTATTGTTTGTAGAAATGCATGACAAGAACAACTACAAACTTAGCAATTTTCCAAAATCAACTAAGGAACTTAAATTAAAAGTTCAAAGTTAAGTTGAACTTCTATGTTTTGTATACAAACTATTGGGTTTGTTTGAGCCTCATTTTCTGGGAGAATAAATTTTGTAATAGTGATTTTTTGGAGAATTTGATGTTAAAAGGTAAAAAAATTTTGGGGGGTTACGTGTAAGATTATAGAATTTGATGTTAAAAGGTAAGAAATTTTTGGGGGGTTACGTGTAAGATTATCTTTTTGAGAGAATATATGGTTGAAAATGAGTTTAGAAAAAATGAATTTTTAAAAAAATATGGCTGAAACAGAAATTATAAAGACATGCTTAATCAATCTGATTTCGCTGAATTCCGGCTATTTCTACTGTAGTTCAAAGCCTAAATATAATGTTGAAACACTTCACTTAAAAGCTTGACTATATCATTTAAATCTTGTTTCAACATACCCTCTCACATGTAGGTGGGTTCATACTTTCACATCAAAACCTGACATGTGGGCAATTTCATTAAATGGTGGCGGTGAGATATGAAGTCAGTGCTTTAGTACCATGTTAAACCACTTGATCTAAAAACTTAAACTATTTAGTGGGGGTCTCGTGGATATCATCTAAATCTTGTCTCAGTGGATAAAGAAAAACAAATTTTGAAAACGTTGTCTAAATAAGTCGATAAATTTAAGATATAAAGTCCAAAATTCCACATAACTGATGATGCTAAGCTGGTGACCACATTGAAGACGAATATTGACATCAAAGTAAGGTGAAACCTAGTGCTTGTCTGACAATGTGGTTGGACAGAGTAACTAAAAAATAACAAATTATTTCTAGCTGAAATACTTCAGCTAAGGAGTAAAATGATGCGAAAAAAAAAAAAATTGTTATGATTTATCATGTAAGCAATTTAAACTCAGAAAAACATGAGAGAAAACAGTGAAGAGAAGGAAAATCATTTTAACCAAACAATTACCACTGTCAGAAGAGGAGGCTTACTGGACTAGAAGTATATATTCACGGACTCTAACATATATTCCATGTGTAGATAACAAATGGAATTTTCTTCTCACCATAAGAGAAAATTCATGCATCACCAAGATTGAAAAAGAAAGATGCATTCTTCTCAGTTCAGCACATACTAAAATTGAAAATTACTCCACTCAGAGCACTTTGTCAATCAACGAACAATCGAATATAGAAGTTGAGTATCATATATCTGATCAACCCTATCTACTGAAATAACAGATGTATTCTGACAAACACTTGAGTGTTTTTATGGTTAGCTGTACTTGTTTATAAAAGACGGAGTACTTGCATAGGAATAGAAAAAGACAAGAGAATTATAGATGTACCTGCGACCACCATAGGAAAAACCTCACAATAAGCCAATCCGAGTTCTCAATCCAACGTCGTAGCATTGGGAAAAGAAACAAAACCACTGCCAGTAGATTTGGTAGAAAATATACAGCTACAGCCATAAGATACAAAGGAGGCACTCCCTTAACCTTATCTAGGAAGGAGAGAATATCTTTGATCTTGCCAAATGAAAATGAATTCTTTTGGTGCGCATAGCATGTTGGAAGGGCGATGGACCAAGCAAGGCTGACAATTATCTTGAGAATGTTCCTCAATACATCAGTGAACTTCCATCTAAGATACGCCGGGAAGTTTAGAATGATGTCCAACATACCTAAATGAGATTTTTGGGGAGAAATTATTTCTAAATAAAATAATGAATCGAAACTCAAGATCTAAAACTTAAATCCATATGAGTTCAACTAGAAGATGTTTCACTGTCCCATCAGCTAAATCTAAAAACAGATAGTATAAGCATAATTAATAACTAATTGTTCCTTGATGTCATTGTCTCAGCTTTAGAAACAAGAATATCATACTCTGAAGGAAGCGAAGAAAGGCAGCCGTAATAAAAATGCTCGACAAGTCATACAAGACATTCTTCTGGAAAATATCTAATATAGAAACATCACTCCATGCGATAATAATCATGGCCTGCAATAGAAGAGCCCCAACATTAGCACAATCTCCTGGAGAAAGGAACAGAGGAAATCTCAACTATATTCTTTTATCTGTTGGAATCAGATACCTGAAGAGCAAGTATAAAAAATGTCCAGAGACGATCATAACTTCGAAAGTTATGCCAAAAGCTCCGTGTTTCGACAAAAAATGATTTCCCCATCGTTCCTGGCTTTTTTTGAGGAGCTTGCTTCCCCTGGAACAGCAATCATATTAATCCAAATAGCAAGATTTTAATTCATATGAGAGGACTTCTGCACAGAGTACAGATCTTACCTTTGCCGAAACTTGTGTCGACTTGAAAAATTCACCCCCATCACTCATTGGCCAACCAAGAGAGAAGCAATCTGATGACCTACAAACAATTGGTCAAACCTTACTCCTCTCAGGAAACTGAAGGTGAGCAAGCCATCATCCTTTTTTCAATTTCTATACTGAAATATTTATTTTTTTTTGATATCATACCAGAAATACTCGTTCAGATCATCATAATTGCACCAGGCTGAGTGAGGGGCTTTCCCATTTTGGCTTTTCTTGGTTTCCTGGAACATGATAAGCACCATTTTGTTACCTATAAAACAGAGAGGCATGGAATCCTACAACCGTATGATTCATCTGCAAGATAAATTACCCTTTCAATCACTCGATAAATGGGTGTTATAACTTTCCGCAAGAAAGCTTCATCATCTCCGCCATAAGAAGGTTTGATATTTTCCCCAGTAACAATGCTGACATTTCCAGCTAAGAGACCATGAAGTTCATATGCCATCTGAACATGTATGCAAAAGAACAAGATATATGTGTTAAAACAGTTTTTAATTATTGAGACTAACATGTACACAAAATCAACAATTTAATTGTAACAAATGTACAAAGATGAAAGAACAACTCACATTATGGAAAATGTAGCATAGGCACTCTGGCATGAAGCGTACATTAGCTGCTTCACCCCAGATAAGAAGATAAAGGCCCATGTAAAGTATCCTTCGCTGCTGCACATCCTGCTGGGCTTGAGGGAGCCTACAAGCAATAAGATTCATATTTTTCATTAGGGGCCTGCCTCAGTAACATCAAAATGTATAGGCATTTTAAACAAGTTAACTACCCAAATAAAGGAAAAGAATCTCTATCAGCTTACCTTAAGCTGTGTTTTCTTCCCAAGTATTTACACCATGTTTTGTAGTTCTTGAAAAGTTTGTTCATAAGTGCATCGACAGCTCGATCATCAAGCTGAGTAAATCCAATAAATATTAAGTTTCTTGCACCCAAGTTTAGATATATATACATACACCCACATAGAGTTCAAGTTACTTAAGAATAAGATGCTCAAAGCACATCAGAAAATCAGCTTAAACATGGAATATCAAACAAGTATAACCACGAGAAGGAGAACTGAAGGCTTGTAATTTATCAGCAACAAGGAAATAAATACACCAGCAACGTGTAATAGGAAGTGTTCGGTTTAAAAAAAAAACAAAAACAAATGAATCCAAAATGAACAAAAATATTAGGTTCTAAATACGACGGGATGATACACGGACACTTCTACTAGGGTGGCATTATGGCATATATATGTTCAACACTCAAGGACATGTATTCAACAAGACATGTGCCCTTGCCATTTTTATGTATCTTTCATAGTACATACACTCAAGGGATGCTTTAGAAACACCCTTCAGATAAGTGTCTGGATGCCAGATGCCATGCGCCATGCCCTATATTAAAAATTATGAAAATAAAGATATAATATACGAATTAAATTTTAAAGAATTTAATGGATGACACACTACTTTGTCGGTGTCCGTGCAACTTAGACGGATGATACAGATGTCATTAGAAGGAAAATTTGCGGTTGCAACACATTCAGAGAATAACCAGATGGAGGAATGCACACTTTGTTTAATGGTTCGGGCTTGGGAATGAGCCTTGTATGAATATTTGCGAGCAATAAAATCAAATGCTCCCTCTGGTTCCTGACATTGTCCCTCTGTAAAATCAAAACAATTTAGTGACTAAAAGTTTTTATTCTAATCAATAAATATCTCAATATCAAATTCAGCAAGACGTGCCTGAAACCCAAACATGGCCCTCAGCCAATCAAGAAGGTCCAACTCCCCCGCTTTCTGTCTCTGCTGTTCAAATGAGGCTGGCCAGCTTAAGCCTCGTGTGTTCCACAAAGCAGCCACAGAAGCTTTCACCTGGCAGTGATAAAGAGTGCAATGTCTTAGTATTTTCTGTGGAACTCTATCTTTATAGTCATATATGCATGCCAGTGGCCGAATAGCGCAAGCGTGGCACCTCTTCAAGCTGCATGATGGACTGTGATGCCCCAGCAGAATCTAGGGGAAGAATGTTATACGGAGCATAGATTTCCTTCTTTGTTTGGACATCATTTGCTGCAGCCATAATCTGTTCAGCCAACATTTTACATGATTTAGAGCTTTCCGCTATCAATTCTACATCATGCAAAAGTCAGTTAATTACTATCAAAACAAACCTCAGGAGCAACTTCCTCGACTTTTTCAGTCTTGTTAACAGCACAAAGCACCTCAAAGAGCACACCGGCTGCCTGGTAAGCTTTGCCGAGCTGAGCTCTGTTAGAAGAAAGTTAATGATAATAGAATAGTGAGCCTAAAATGTAAAAACATACATGTTTATTACAAATTTTGCCGCAAGATGCATTCTATAAAACCATTTGTTTCCAGTACCTATCCGCTTGTTCGCCCTTGCTAAGTGCCACAACGTATTTCTCATAGTATTGTTTGTAGAAGCTCTCAATTTCCCGAGCATCAGTCTTTTTGACACGAGCAGGAAGACTAGAGTTATTATCCTGCATAAGAGTTTTCCAACAAGTTAGTCCTTGAAAATATAACTGGGATTTCATCCAAACTATAAATTGAAACACTCCAGGAAAATACTATGTCAAAATTTCATCACTGTCCATTTCCCAATTCATGCCAGACTTTCAATCATTTGGTTAATATATTTGTTTGATTACGAAAGGTTTCATATGAAGAGTTCTGTCATAAAAGGAGAGCAGTTTTAAAAATGAATAGATTTTTCTTCTAAATAAAATGGCTCAATATTGAAAATAAACAAAGAAACAGAAATATACAACTAAGGAACCAAGTTTTCCAAAAGACCAGAATTAAAAGTAAAGAGGATTTTCCCACCTCTGCTCAACATGTTTAAATCCCCAATGCCTTCACATCCCAACTACCCAAGAAACTCAAATTCTATTAGTAAATCTCAACTCTCGGTCATTTATGGAAATAAATTACTCTCACCACCCAACACCCCAGTGAGAAGCCACCAATAATTTTCACATAGTTCGCTGGAATACACAAAATGAACACACTTCAAGGTAAACAATGAGAATTATCAAAAAACAAGAAAAATGAAAAGCTTTCGTGATTCTTTGATAAAGGAGAAATAGTAATTTGATTCAACTAATGATACACGAAGATTTAGAAGGATGAGCTATAGAGCCTCAAAGGAACACTGCACTATCACAAGGAGTACAGAATTTGAAACGATGAACCCAAGATTCAATATGGTATCAGCCCAAAAATACAAATCATTTTAAATTTGATCAGCTTAAAACTCAAAACAACAGTCAGATTCATGGAACCCAATACTCAATAGAAAAAAACATATAATAGTCAAAAAATAAAGAGGCAACTGGAACTTTGTTTGTATGAAATCACCCAAAAAGCCAAGCCGATTATATAAACATAACTACATACCCTCTCTAATCTCTGAAGAAGGCCAGTCTTGAACTGTCGAACACCACGGCCGCTGGAGCTTGGGTCCAGTCGGTGTGCCTTCTCCAGTCCATAGAATCGACCTGTATCATAAATTCGTTTCGTGAAAAAACAATCAAAATTACAGGAAAAGAATTCCGATTTTTTTGTTTTAACACTTTCCAGAAATATTTTATGTTTTCACTTGTAAAAATTAATTAAAATGAATTTCTTTCCGAAGCAAGGCGCAACCTTCAAAGCGTAAAGAACTCTGTTTATGTAATTGTAGAGTGCCAGAGCAATGTGCTTGAGGCTCAGTTAACTCAAAATAGCAACGGTAATAACTAAAACTTGCTTATTGGCTCAATAACCCAACGTATGACCTATTTGCCAAATACTCCACTACATTTTCAAATTGGCCGATAACTGCCCTATACGACTCTTTTCTTCTATTTTCTCAACAAATCTCCATAAAATGTCGAATAAACCATCTTATTTAAATAGTTCCAATTGTTTTAAAAAAAAGTACAAACAAATAGAAGAACTAATTTCAACCATATTCATCATTTCACAAGAATTCATTGAGAAAAATAGAAGAAATGGTGGTCTCCCGCACCTCAAATGTCATATGGGGAGATTTTTAATCCATTTAAAAAGGTAGGGATATTTGGTAATAGACACGTACGTTGAGGAGTATTGCTGCAATAAGCCGACTTGTAAAGTTACTTATGTCAAAGTAGTTACTTTTTCTATGGCTTTTTCAGAAGTACTTTTTACAATACTGGACATGCTCATTTACGGTGTATTTGAGCCCTATTTTTATTGATAATATATTTTGTAATAGTGGTTTTTTGAAAAATTTAGAGTAATTAAATAGAAAAAAAATTGTACATATAAAATTATTTTATGAATAGAATATGTGGTGGAAAATATTTTTTTTTAAAAATGAGTATCCAACACGGGCTTAAGTTCAAAAGTAAATTAAAGTTTCTTTTTCACAATTATCTTCATTTGTTGTAAAGGTAAAAAAAAATTATTTCGAAGTGCTATTATTGAAATAAGCAAGGGGAATTTAACTAGATTTCACTTATCAAATCTTTGAATTTTAAATAATAATTTTAATAATGTAATAACTTCACGTTTGGTATATAATATTAAAAATGAACAATAGAAATAATATGCTTGTAAATAATATACGTGCAAATGTGCCATGCATTGTGCGTGTTGAAGGTGCAAAGGTATTTGGAGGTACATAGATATGCAACACGAGGGCGATCAGCCTCAATCTCAGTGGCGACGCGAAGGATAGGGGCAATTGATTGGAGGGACGATGGGACAACTTCGTTATCAAACACCTCCATGGAGAACACAGTGTTGGCAGCACTACGCGAAGGTCGCCGCGTTAGCGTCGACTGTTGCCCTAGTGATTCATTCCCCACGTTCGATGACATTTTGTCTAAATTAAAATTTTCTTTTCCAATAAATTTATTAGTTTCTCACTAATTCTGTTAATCACTTGTGCAATCCCACGACGATGTTGTATCCTCTCATTCTTTTTATGTATTCACCTCCAAGTCTGTGAAACCAATTTTCACAAACAACATTAATAATCAAAAACATCTATTCTTCATTTTCACACAAATGTATATAAATGTATAGCAGCATTAGAAAAAAAGTTATGAAGAAAAAGCAATTTTCAAGCCAATACAAAAACATATTATCAATTATTATTCTACTATGAAACGACAAGACAGTTTGAACATTTACATTCCATAGTTCGATAAAAAATAAAAAAATAAAAACTTCTTTTGTATCACATATATAACATTTAAATATGATCTTCAACAATTTTACATTCATTATCTAAAATGAGCATTTTCTACCCCTTATGATCAATCATGCTAAGAATTATGTGTTTTAAAGCAATAATAAGTAGACATTTAAATGTGCGTGTGTGCACGTGTGCATGATCGATGAATGATGGACGATGATGACACATTGAACGCGAAAGATGTGTTGTTACCTGACGGAGGGGGTGGTGGTGTAAGGGGGCGGGGCGTAATTGTGAAGGTGGTGGAAGGGAGGATAATTTAAATGGAGAGAGAGAGAACTTTGGAGTTTGGGTGTAAGGACATTTGGTTGGATTTTGAGACATTAATGGACACGCCGTTAACGGGCCTCAACGGTAGTCCGTTATTTTTGTCTCTCTTTTGGTACTAGTTTTCTTATTTTATGCGAAATATTTCTAGTTTTTCTTCCTTCCTTTTTTCCCCCTGTTGAAAAGACTATAATTGGCCTTGTAAGAAGAAGATTGGATACTAATCCGTCTTGACTAGGATGTCGACGGTGCCAAAGTATTGGATCATTAATTAGAAAGAGGGGCTGAATCGATAAGTTCAAATTAAGGCAAATTACCTCAAACCCTATATTAAGTTTCAATAAAAAAATAAAGCGTTAACGAATTTTTATTACAAAAAATAAAAAAATAAAAATCACCCCAATCAGAAGCCTACTTTCTTTTGTTGACGAGGACGGCTCGTCGGAAACACTCTTTTCTCGCCTTTCCTCCGGACCTTCATCTTCGAGATTTTCCAAATCAAAACACTGCAAAGCCAAAAACCAGGCCTTGAACTTGTGATAGTCTTAAAAACTCTATACACCGAAAAGCCCTTTGAGAATGGAGTTTTGACTATGGAGAATGACGATGTTGTGGCCTAGTTTGGTTTGACGGAGCTGGGGATGGTTTCGAAAGAAGGTAAGGAGGAGGACATCTTCGGTGGCACTGCAGTTGGAATGGTTCGATGATTCTAGAAAATGTAGCAAGACGATTTGGTGATGGAGGTTTTGCAGGTGGTGGTAGCGTGTAGGAGGAGGAGATATTGATGGTGGTGCGTTGTGGTGGATTTGAGGTATACGTAAAGTCTGATAATTGTACGTGAGGTGCATGTGGTGGTGCGATAGAGGTGGTGTTGGTAATGTTGGATAACGGATTTGAGATGGTGGCAACAATTTGGGTGGTGCAAAAGGTGGTGGGGTGGGTTAATAAGAATATGACATTACTACAACACATAGGCAGCGCCCTCGTGGGGACTTGGGGCAACACCGCTGTGGGTCGACTTGACCGGTCAGGTCGCGGGGGTAGCAAACAAATAATTTAGTATATGAAAGTGTTTTTTTCTAAAAAAAAAAAAAAA
>CAIGRL010100184.1:0-11108 GCA_903798325.1 Fraxinus xanthoxyloides
CTGGCAAATCCTTGCACCGATCTGCCAACTCGTGATATTTTTGAGTCATTAACGTGTTATCTGACAACTTAACATCTGACTCGGACCCTCCTGCATCAGAAAGCGATGACGAAATCCTTGCCACGGTCGCCCCAGTGGGTCGGCGTCGACCTAACCACCATCACCGACGAGGTGGGAAGAGCATGGCAGCCCAACTTACTAGAAAAATGGCCACTATGGTAGCCAACATGAGAAGCATTATCAGCCAGAATATAGCAATGCAAGAGCTATTGAGGCGATGCAAGTCTATGGAGGACATCTGATCCCTCCTATTGTGCCTGAGGAATAGTACCAGCAAGAAGACGAGGTACAAATTCAGAGAGCCCTCCTCCTAGGCATGCCAAGGAAGTTAGCCCCATTGAAAAAGAAGTGGGAGTCCATGTTTCCTCCAACTATACCTCTGGCCCACCTACTGCAGCCCCGTTCAATATGGAAGATAAATTTCCCCAGAATATAAGCCAGAAAACAAGCCTCAGAGATCTAACAACGTGTTTGACTGGTTAAGCCCAGCTAAACCAAGACATAGGTAACATCATGAAATACAAAGCTTAAGAATAGGCCATATCCCCCACCTCTTGAGACTTGGCAATCGGCTGAAAGGTAAGAACATGCCCCTCGTATTGTCCTGCCTGGGTACAGGCATCAAAGGAGGGTCGAGAAGGCGACAAATCAGGCAGGCCCATCCGCACCAATGCCCAAGTATGAGACAGATGAGAAGTATGACTCAGATGAACCCCAACGATCGTATGACTTGGATGATAACAATGAGAATCTACCCTTTTCGCGAGAGTTGAGAAATGCCCAGGTGTCGAACCATTATGTGATGCCCAAGATGCCAAAGTATGATAGGAGAGGTGACTCAGCAAATCATTTGAATAGTTACAAAACACACATGAGTCTGAGAGCCTAAACCCCAGCCGTGAAATACAGAGCTTTCCACTTGACTCTCAGTGGAGCAGCTGAAATTTAGTACAGTAGGTTACGCTTGGGAGTATCAGAAGTTGGCCGAAATTCAAGAGCACTTTCCTTAAAAGATTTGTGGTAAGTAATGAAGGAGAAGTCCCAATTTAGCATCTCCAAGGCAACATGCAACAGCTTGGCGAGGCTCTAAAAAGCTTATTATTCTCCTTATCACATATTTTGTTCAAGTTATTGACCGTGAGCCCCTGTCCGCATTGCGAGGGGGCCTAAATATGAACACCCTGTTTTGGAGACACGTACAAAATTAAGACCCTACGATGCCCTGCTGAAAATGATGAGACGGGTAATTATCAACGAAGAGTTGATTTATCATAGAAATAGAGCCAGTAGGGGTCTCTAGTCTCATCAAAGACAGAGTGGGAGAGGACCCACTTCTCATTTGATGGATTACCAATGGAACCAATTCGACAACGAGATTGTCCCTAGTTTAGGCCAAGCACTTGCCACAGCCACTTTGAATGCCATGCCACGTTGGCCTATGAGAATGTTCCTGCGACAAACCCTCAACCAACTGGGCCTACGCAACAAGCCCTTTGTAGAGGACGAGGCCAATGACAGGGTTCGGGATCCAGAGGTAGGCCGAACCCACTCGAATATTGCACATACCATCACTCCTACAGTCATAATACTACGGATTGTAAGGACATTGCCGAACACCTTAGGGGATTGAGTTCTCGAAATGACAATCGAGACAATTCTTGACAGAGAAATAGGCCCATGTCTAGGGCTGCCAAGGAGTGATGAGGCCGCTCTCCGCCATCAGGAAGTATCTCCACGATGAAGAGGCGCATGAAGAGGATAGAGCAAGGGATGGACAGCAACAACGAAGAAGCCATCAAAACCGAGCTGAGAATCCCCCATATATGAAAATTGACACAATCTTTAGAGGCCCTTACATCTGTGAAGAAACAATAAACTCCCAAAGGAATTATGCCAGAGAGGCAAAAGGCCTTCCACTAACCAGCTATATAGTGGACAATAGTTATTGAAGAAATCAATCACCTCCCATCTTGTTCACTCAAAAAGATTCAGAGGGTGTCCACTGTCCCTACTGTGACGCCCTTGTTGTGAGGGCCATGGTAGCTCGAAACGGGCTAAAACGGATGTTAATGGACAATGGTTGCTCCACTAACATCTTATTCGGAGCCACGTTCGACAAGATGATTTTAGATCATGAATTGACTCCCATCACAACCTCTCTATATGGTTTCACTGGAGATAGCATAATCCCAAGAGGAAAGACTACCTTTACCGTGAAGATGGCAGAACCACCCCTATCGAGGTTAAATTTCATTAAATTCTTGATAGTCGATTGTAGGTTCACTTACCATGGAGTTTTAGGAAGGCATGTGCTAAAAGATTTAGGAGCCGTCACTTCCATCCACCACTTGTGTATGAAATTCTTTACTGAACATGAGGTAGCAATGGTAAAGGACAACCAGAGAAGAGCTCGAGAATGTTACTTAAAACTCTGTTAGAAAGGCTGAACCTAAGGATGCCGACATGCTAACTAGCAGCATAGACATGGCAGACATTCCTAAGGAAGCACCTACGTTCGACAAGATCGACCCCCACATTATTGAAGCTGAGTCTCAAATAGCCCCGATGGAGGAGCTAGAGAGCTTCCCAGTGGATCCATTGGACCCCACCAAGCTACTACAGGTGGGAAAGGGCCAATTGCCAGAAGTAAATGAAAGACTTAAGAAATTTCTATGCAAGAATCGGGATGTTTTTGCTTGGAGACACGAGGATATGGTAGGTATTTACCCCTACTACCATTTGAAAATCGATCCTAAGGTTGTACCATATATGCAAAATGAAGAGTTCTAAATCCAGAGAGATATGAGGCCCTAAAGGAATAAGTGCAGAAGTTAGTCAAAAATGGCTTCATTAGGAAGGCCCTGTATTCGAAGTGGGTCTCCAACCCGGTCTTAGTGAAGAAGCACAATGGGAAGTGGAGGGTATGCATCGATTTTTCTGATCTTAACAAGGCTTGTCCTAAAGATAACTTCCCACTCCCCAAGATAGATGAACTAGTAGATTCCACCACTGGACACAAGTCACTAAGCTTCATGGAAGCCTAGTACGGTTATAATCAAATTTCCATGTACCTGGCGCACAAGGACAAAACCTCATTCATCACGGACAAGAGACTTTATTGGTATAAAATGATACCTTTTGGATTGAAGAATTTCAGAGCCACTTATTAGAGATTCATAAATAAAATGTTTTTCGACCTCTTCAGTAAGACAATGGAGGTCTATGTCTATGACATTCTTGTCAAAAGTTTGAAGATTAGTGACCATATAACCCACCTCAACGATGCCTTTCAAATTTTGCGAAGGTATCGCATGATGTTAAATCCCCTTAAATGTGCGTTTTGGAGTCGCATCAGACAAGTTCCTAAGGTACATGGTCAACCAAAGGGGTATAGAAGCAAACCCTGAGAAAATACACACGGTTGCCTACCTCAAGATGGTGAAGGGCATGCTCCTCTTATTTGAGAAGTTTGAGTTGACTCAGATCCTGGTTTTTGAAAATACCCACACTAATGCTTTATCAAAGTTGGCTAGTAGCAATGATTTCGAGTTATTGACAATAGTTCCAATTGGGCACCCCATGAGGCGCTCTACCTCTATGGAAAAAGTGATGTGGGTGGAAGGGACCCCAACTTGGATGCAACCCTTTATAGCCTACCTCAAATATCAGACTTTACCCGATAGCAAGGAGGAGGTCCGCCCACTTTGTGCTTATAGACGATATTATGTATAAGTGAGGGCTTTCATCCCCCCATTCTTTGATGTATGGGAGAGAGGAAGCCACCTACATACTCCGCGAAATCCACGAAGATGTTTGTGGCAACCACGCGGGAGAACTTGCATTGGCACGTAAAGTGCTTAGGCAATGATACTATTGGCCCACCTTAAAGAAAGATGCCATTCAATTTGTACAAAAGTGCAACAAATGCCAACGTTTCTCCCATGTTCAAAGACAACCATCCCAGGAACTAACTGCTGTATCCAGCCCTTGACCTTTCAGTAATGGGGCGTGGACCTCATTGTCCCATTCCTAAGGGAAGAGGAAGTGCTAGTTTTTCCATTGCCGCAATTGATTATTTCATGAAGTGGGTAAAAATCGAACCTCTGGCAAAGATCACCGAAGTCAATACTTCCAAGTTTTTGTGGAAGAACATCATATGCTGGTTTGGAATCCCCCACTCGATTGTCTCAGAGTTCAACAATAAAAAGGTAAGAGACCTTTGTGAGAAGCTGGGACTTAGGAAACACTTTTCTACTCTCCATCATCCATAAGCTAATGGACAAGTCGAGGCTGTGAAAAAAACTATAAGCACGCTTTGAAAAGGAAGCTTGACACATTCAAAGGAGCTTGGGTGGATGAATTGCCAAAGGTGCTATGGGCAATCTGAGCCGCAAGCAGGACCCCAACTAGTGAAACTCATTTCTCAATTACCTACGGTATAGAGGCCATGAGCCTAGTAGATATGGGATTACCTACCTCAAGAAGGTTGCATTTTAGCTAGATAACGAATGATGAGCTTATGAGATACGAGTTCGATTTTCTTGAAGAAAGAAGGGATGACTCCCAATTGAGACTGGAAACTTATCAAATGAAGATGACTTGATATTATAACGCTAAGGTGAAGAATAGGTTTTTCCGAATAAATCACTTAGTGTTTTGGAGAGTGTTCTTGTCCAAAGAGCTAGGGGTGGGTACCTTGGGGTTGAATCGAGAAGGACCATACCGCATCAAGGAAGAGATCCGACCTGGCACTAATTGAATCAAGGACATAGATGGAAAGTTCAACCCTATCCATGGAATGTTGAACATTTGAGAATATATTCCCAATGAGTGTAACCCATATTTGGAAGATTTTACCCAACCTTTGCAAATAAATAAACGCCTTGTCTTAAGAAAAAGTTGTTTGCGAAAAAGAGTGGGGCCTCGAAGGAGAGGATCTGGTCTCCAAAAAGATCACCTCATTTGCACTCCGAGGCGTACAACACATGCCTCACCTTGACGAAGCTGAACGCTAAGGAAAAAGAATTTACGTAGATTAATCATCCACTATGTAAGGAGGCATAGGCGCCCCGGAGGAGAAGATTAGGTCCCCTAAAAGGATCACCTCGTTTGCACTCTGAGGCGTACATCACATGCCTCTCCTTGACGAAGCCGAACATCAAGGGAAAAGCATTTACATGGATGAATTGTCCACCATGTAAGGAAGTTTGGGCTCCTAGGAGGAGAGGATTAGGTCCCCAAAAGGATCACCTCGTTTGCACTCCAAGGCATACATTACATACATAACCTTGGTGAAGTTGAATGTCA
This sequence comes from Fraxinus xanthoxyloides, assembly GCA_903798325.1. NCBI lineage: Eukaryota > Viridiplantae > Streptophyta > Magnoliopsida > Lamiales > Oleaceae > Fraxinus > Fraxinus xanthoxyloides. Next base: position 5,368 of record CAIGRL010100184.1, read on the forward strand.
GGGAAGAAGCCTTTACATGGATGAATCTACCATGTAAGGAAGTGTGGGCGCTTGGAAGGAGAGGATTAGGTCCCCAAAGGGATCACCTTGTTTTCACTGTGAGGGATACATCACATGCTTCACCTTGACGAAGTTGAACGTTAAAGGAGAAGCCTTTACATGGATGAACTATCCACCACGTAAGGAAGCGTGGGCAATTTGGAGAAGAGGAACAAATCCTCACTTGCACTCCGAGGCTCACATGGAAGAACATCAAAATATGAAGTAAGCCCATTCAAGTTACAATTGAGTTTAAGTCCTCTAAGTCAAGTTATCCAAGTATAAGGGAAAAATGCTAAAGTCATTGACGAGTGAACAGCTAAGTTGTTACTCGAGTGGTTCATTCGAGTTATTTGATTGTTTGTTGAGGCTCTCTTACTTATAAACATTCACATAATGAAATAACAAGCAGTAAGATTTGTAAACACAAAAATTCCATTCATTAAGTAAAAAGTTGATTACATTTAGAGGCCACGGTCATTACAAGATTAAAATGACCTAAGTAGGGGTCTGAGGCACCTCATCTGTAAACTTCACCCTCGGCTCGGAAGCACTGAGTTCAGGATAAAGCTCATCCACCCTTCCTACCACCTCGACGTAGGCAAACTTTCACCAATAGATGGCAAACGGCTGTTAGTCTTTAGTCGAATGGAAGTTGGTGATATAATGTTTAACCGCTTCTTCTCTAGCTCTTCAATCCTCAGCTTCAGCCCTCTTTACCTCATCTACGTAGCACTTTATTTGGCCCTCCATAAATTGGTTAGCGTCCTTGCATCCAGTGAGCTCAAGGTTAGCCTTCTCCAGAGCTTCAGCCGTCAGCTTTTGACGGTTATTCGATGTCTCAACCTTTTTGGTTAGGAAAGCTACTTCGCATTAAGACTCATAGACTTCCTTTTTCAAAGGTTCTATCTCGGCCAAAGTAGAAGTTAGATTCACTCGTCTTTAGGTCGTGGGCCCTAACCAATTCAGCCTCTGAATTGATTTTCTTTATTTCCTCATCAGCAGAGTCCAGATTCTCCACCGAGGCTCTGTTCCTTCGCCGAATGTCAGCCAAAACCTCCTGGCATTCGAAGGCCATCCAAAGGCTCTAGCACTCTGGCTCACCAAAGTTATAGTGAGGTCAACTGTATTTCAAGTGGACACATACATCTACTACCGTTCCATCTAAAATTTGTTAAAATTCTCTGTAGCGCTCCTAACTTCCGACGGTAGCATTTCAATCACAGTCGGGGAGATCTTGTCGTCTCGCTCCCCTGAAAACTTCCAGATTTGCCTAGGCTCCTCTCATATGGGCCCTTTTTCGTGGCCTCAAAGGCTAATGCTTCTTCCTTCTTAGCCTCTTCACGGGCCTTCCACACCTTCTCCACTTTAGCCGCTTTCGTCATTGACTCCATAAGCTTCGACAGTGGGGGAGCGTTCTTCCCAGAATGGAAAACTGAGGTCCCAAGCTTCACTGGAGCCCCACCAATGTGAATCAACCTCCTTTTCTTCTAGGGCTCCTCAATAACCTTTTCTTTGCCCATTTCACTCCGCTCCGACCCTCTTTTTAGAGCTGCCTTGCCAGCCCCTTTCTCGACGTGATCCCTACAGAGGCGCTCCAATTTGCCTCTCACTTTTTTAGCCTTAGAGGAAGAGGGTTTCAGGGCCTTGGCACTAGTTGGGTCATTGGCCTGTAAAATGGTGGCCATGTCTGGAGTTGAGTTCTCTTTCTTTGCAAATTTATCTGTAAAACACCAAAAGATTAAAAGCTTGTAGAAAGTAAATGAAAATAAAAGCAAGTGAAGAAACTTTATACACATGGAATCCATTAATCTGAAGTCAATGAAGTATATGTTCCTATCGATTAGGTGGTCGAAGCTCCGAAGCTTCAGGGATCATTTGAAAATATCCGAAGTCAATGAAGTATATGTTCCTATCGATTAGGTAATGAAATGGCAGGAATCAGCCTTGATGAAACCTCTGTAAATTTCACTCAAAGATATGGCCCAAATCATCATCACATCAGAACTTATAGGCCAATCACCAACGGAAGATTTTCTAACTACTTTAGAGGTGGAAGAAGAGGAAGAAATAGATGAGGTGGTTTCAATGGTGGTGACAGACCGACTTGCCATGTGTGTGGAAAAGTTGGACACAAAGCCAACATCTGCAACTTTAGGTATGATGAACATTATACAGGAACACCACCTAACCAAAGGACCAACTTCAACCTCTCATCAACAGCACCAGCAGGCTTTGTAGCTTCTCCCAATACCCTGAATGATCCTGGCTGGTTTGCTGATATTGGTGCTAGCAACCACATTACTGCAGACAAGCAAAATCTGTATTCAGCTACTGAGTATACTGGTAAGCAAGAAATAATGGTAAGAAATAGAAATAAACTCTACATTTCCCATTTTGGTATATCTTGTCTTCCTACTTTAAACAACAAGTCACTTGTGTTAAACAAACTTCTACACGTGCTTGAAATCAGAAAAAATATCATCAGTGTGTTACATTTAACTTCTGATAACAATATCTTTATGAAATTTCATTCTAACTGTTGTTTTATCAAGGACAAGCTAACGATGGAAGTGATGCTGCAAGGGAGGCTTAAAGAAGGACTGTATCAACTAGATTTCCCTTATCTAAACACCCAAGGCCAATCTCAGATGTCTACTACCTCAAATAAGTATTATTGCAATACCTCTTCACTGATCCTAGTTTAAGTTCTAGTCAGGAGTCTTTGTATCTGAAAGCTAATGTATGGCACATGAGACTTGGACAAGCATCTAACCAAGTGGTGTCTCAAGTTCTCAAATCTTGTAATCAAAAGATGAATGAAAATAATAGCAAATCCTTATGTGATGCCTGTCAATTTGGGAAATCCCGTCTATTACCCTTTGCACTTTCCACTTTTCATGCCAAAACACCACTTGAACTTGTGCACACTGACCTATGGGGACCTGCACCAATTCAGTCAATATGTGGGTTTAAGTACTATATAACATTCATTGATGACTTTAGTAGGTTCAATTGGATTTTTCCTCTAAAATAAAAATCTGAAGCACTTAATATTTTTATTCACTTTAAGAAGCTTGTAGAAAACAAGCTTGCAAGGAAAATAAAAACCCTGCAGGCTGATTGGGGAGGAGAGTATAGATCCTTCAAAACTTATCTAACTCAAGAGGGCATTGATTTTAGACATCCATGTCTACATACTTCAGAACAAAATGGCAGAATTGAAAAGAAGCATATGCACATAACTGAAACAGACCTCACCCTCTTAGCACAAGCTAAAATGCCATTAAAGTATTGGTATGAGTCTTTCCAAACTGCAACCTACTTAATCACCATATTGCCTACATCTTTATTCAAAAATGTAGTCTCCTTATCTGACTCTATTAGAGAAAGAAATCGACTATAAGTCCTTAAGGGCTTTTAGTGACTCCCATAAAGGTTAAAAAATGTTTATCCCACAAGTAGAGTCTATATTTCAAGACATGTCATGTTTAATGAAATTGAGTTCCCCTTTGAGTCCTTGTTTTCTGTCCAAAAGCAACAAAGCTCTATGATTCCGGAGTATGTGGTAACCTACTTTCAGTTCTCACCTTAACCAGATAGTTCTGAACCTATCTCAAATCATGTTGCTACTATTCTTCCTGAAACAACCTATGCTGAGCATCACTCACCTCTCAGCTTAAGTGACAGTCAAATTGAAAACATAAATGGTGACAATGGAAGTGACAGAGGCAATCAAGTATTGAATCAAGGAGCTAAAACAGAACTTGAGGTATTACAGAATGATGAAAATGCTAAATCAAATGTTATGCCAAATTAGTAGAAAGTCAGGCCTTAATTAGGAGCAATGAACTTAATTGATCATCCTATGATCACAAGAGCACAGACAGGAATCTTCAAACCAAATGTATTCTTGGGAAAATCAGTTGGCAGCAGCCTTAAAATATCAGAACCAAGGAATCTGAATGAAGCCTTAATGAGCAAGGAATGGAAGAAAGCTATGGAGGAAGAATTTAAAGCCCTGATTGAAAACAAAAACCTGGAAACTTGTGCCAACATCACCAGCTTACAACATAGTAGGAACTAAGTGGGTTTTCAGAATAAAATACAACACTGATGGCTCTATCCAAAAGCTTAAGGCAACGTTGGTGGCTAAGAGATATCATCAAGAACCTGGGGTTGATTTTTATGAAATATTTAGTCCTGTAATCAAAGCATCAACCTTAAGAGTTATACTCACGATAGCAGTGTCTAAAGGATGACAAATCGGACAAGTAGATATCAACAATACATTCCTAAATGGTGAACTTGAGGAAGTAGTATATATGAACTAACTTGATGGCTTTGTAGATCCATCAAAACCTGATCATGTCTGCAAATTGGAAAGTGCAATTTATGGATTGAAGCAAGCACCTAGAACATGGCATGACAAATTGAATCAACACTGATGAACTGGAAATTCAAGCAATTTGTTGCAGACACCTCATTGTTCTAATTCAAAAATGAGAAACAAGTCTTATTTGCACTCATCTACGTTGATGATATTGTGGTAATTGTGAATGATGAATGCTTATTGTAGAGATTCATAAATGAATTAAACTAAAGGTTTGCACTCAAAGATATGAGACAACTTCACTGCGTTCTTGGAATTTAAGTGTTGTGGCACAACTCAGGTCTTCACTTGACACAAGCAAGGTACATTGGTGAACTACTTAGAAAATTTGAACTGGGAAATCTCAAGTCATGCCCAACTCCAATTTGAGCAGGCAAAACCATGCCAAAGACAGAAGGTGAACCACTAAAAAATCCTTTAATTTATAGAAGTGTAGTAGGAGCACTTCAATATCTAACTCATACCAGGCCAAACATTACCTTTGTTGTAAACAAATTAAGTTGATTTCTATCCCCAACTTCGATTCACTAGCAAGCCTTGAAAATGGTACTTAGGTATCTGAAGGGAACGATAAATCAAAGGTTGTGGATACAAAGGAGTGATAGACTGGACCTAAAGGGATACTCAGATGCGAACTGGGCTTCCTGCCCAGATGACAAAAGGTCGATTGCAGGTTATTGTATCTCCTTAGGAGAAAATCTAGTTGCCTGGTCCTCAAAGAAACAACATGTAGCTGTCAGATCAAGCACTGAATCCGAGTATAGAGCTTTAGCTTCAACAGCATCAGAGACAGCTTGGATCAAATCACTCTTCAAGGAACTTGAATTGCCACAAGTTTTAACTCCAATTCTATGGTGTGATAATATGAGTGCCAGTGCATTGCTGCAAATCCGATGTACCATGCAAGAACATTCACTTCATTAGAGACGAAGTACTTGGGAATGAACTAGAAGTTACGTATGTGTCATCTTCTAATCAGATAGCTGACTTGCTAACCAAAGGACTCAGTCATTCAAGATTCCTCTTCTTGAAAGACAAGCTTGGAATCACTCATGTGCCGTCCAGCTTGAAGGGAGGTGTCAAGACTGAAGATGCTCGGTCAGCTTCCAAGTCATTAGCTCACCTCAGCAGCTAACACATCAGCACTTACCAGACTCGTTGCTAGCGTCCATTTTGTTTTGTGTATTGCTAGCACTATATTTCTTTTGTAAATTCGCTCCAACATATTCCTTAAATTCAAGAACTAACAACTATGTGTACTATCTAAAATATTCCTCTTGTAATTATTTATACCAGATAAATGAATGAA
>CAIGRL010100206.1:0-10987 GCA_903798325.1 Fraxinus xanthoxyloides
TGTTGAATTAAAATATTTATTTTAAAATTTTAATTATGGTCAAAGGCTAAATTCCCAAACTTTATTATGAAATAGGCCATTTGCCCCAATTACCACTAATTTTAAAATAGAAGAATTCTTGAAGTAGGTAATGCTTAGATCAAAAGAAACTGTTCTTGATTGACCTCGTATTACGGAATTAATTTCAAGAAAACCGCTGATTTTGCTTGTAAAAATTGAATGCTGGTAAGGACAGAACTGGGAATTTCTTGATGTGGTAGTGTTTTGTTTTTGTTTTTGTTTTTTGTTTTTTTTGGTTTTTTGAGAATATTACTTAAGAAATTAGAAGCATATTTGATACGATTTAAAATTCAATTAAAATTGAAAATATGGTCGTTATTGGATCTCACCCGTCTAATAAAAGTCAACTATATTTTTAATTTTAATCCGATTTTAATTTCTACCAAACACCCTCTAGGAAAAATTACAAGCCTCTGAGCAAAATTATTTTGTTTGAAAAAAAAATAAAAATAACTTACATATTTTAATCAAATAAAATAGGAACTTTGTTTCAAAATGATTATTGAATTTTACTTTTTTTATTAAATTTGGTCACTAAAATGAAACAACAAATATAAACAAAGTTCAAGTGATCAAGATCTTTATACCCATTTATCAAATTAACATCTCTTCGAATTATTTTAATCGATGTTATTTAATCAAAGAAAATGAAAATGAATTTAATTATTGAATGAAATCCATTTAAAATAAATAAAGAACCAATTAGTCACCTTAAAATTTTAATTTTATTTACTTCAAATTTTTTTATTACTATAATTTGATCACGATGAACCATGTTTCGGTCTAAGTAGGATAAAGTTCTTAAAATTAAAAGATTTTAAATTATATATTTTGTTTGATTAAAATTTAACACGATCCATTTATCAACCATGTACCTAATGTGTTATCGAATTCACAAGTAACGTGTCGTCATTTGTTAATTTAATAATCATTTAAGTAAAAATTATGTACAATAAGACGGACAAGTATCTACAACCATGAATTCCAGATCCTCCCATTTCCCGGTGAACGGCAGTAAAGGTATTTAACAGCCACAAATCGTAAAATTCGCTCCACCACCATCCCCTTCTTTTTTGACCAGGATCTCCCCAAAGTCTTCCACTGCCCTTCCACTCGTCCCGCCACCACCTATCAAAAAATGACGAAACTACCCTTCCTCCTCCCGTACCTCATCCTCATTTTCCTCCTCCGTCCCGCCGCAGCTGAGATCAAGTCCCTCAAGATCAACTCCGACTCCCGGGCCATGATCCTGATCGAGCGATTCGGCTTCACACACACCGGCCATGCCAACGTTTCCGTTTCTTCTGTCTCCGTAATCTCCTCCTCCGTCGCCTCGCCAGACCCCTCCAGCCTCGGTTTTTTCCTCCTATCTGAAGAATCCATCATCCAAGTGCTCTATGAGCTCCAGCAGAACCCTTCTTTTTGCGTCTTCGATTCTAAATATGTCAACCTTTTATTTACTTTCAGGGGCCTATCCCCTCCTCCCCGCTCCTCATTCACACATTCTTACCCGATTACCTCCCCGAATGAATACTCCCTTTTCTTTGCCAATTGTGCTCCTGAATCCACGGTTTCAATGGATGTCACGACCGAGCTTTATAATCTTGATGATCGTGGCCGTGTCAAGGACTACTTGTCTGCTGGACTTACCCAGTTGCCCACCTTATATTCATTCTTTTCTATTCTTTATTTTGTTTTTTTCTGGTTCTGGGTTTCCTTTTGTTTAAAAAATAGGATGTCTGTGCATAGAATCCATGCCCTTATGGGTCTTTTGGTAATTATGAAGGCATTGAATTTGCTCTGTGCTGCTGAGGATAAGCATTATGTGAAGGTTACAGGCACCCCTCATGGATGGGATGTGTTGTTTTACATTTTTCAGTTTATTAGGGTGATACTGTTGTTTACGGTGATCATTTTGATCGGTACTGGGTGGTCGTTCTTGAAGCCCTTCTTGCAGGAGAGGGAGAAGAAAGTGTTGATGATCGTGATCCCGCTGCAGGTGTTGGCAAATGTGGCTTCCATTGTGATTGGGGAAACTGGGCCGTTTATTAAGGATTGGGTGACATGGAATCAGCTTTTCCTGTTGGTGGATATTATTTGTTGCTGTGCCATTCTTTTCCCAACTGTGTGGTCTATTAGATCGTTGAGGGAGACGTCAAAGACCGACGGGAAGGCTGCGAGGAATCTGTCTAAATTGACCCTTTTTAGGCAGTTTTATATTGTGGTTATTGGGTACTTGTACTTCACGAGAATTGTGGTGTTTGCGCTCAGGACCATCGCTGCTTACAAGTACCAATGGGTGTCGAATGCAGCTGAAGAGATTGCAAGTCTTGCATTTTATGCTGTAATATTCTACATGTTTAGGCCAATGGAGAAGAACGAGTATTTTGCGCTTGATGAGGAGGACGAACAGGCAGCAGAGATGGCTCTTCGAGAGGAAGAATTTGAGCTCTGATTGGGATCTAAATGCTGTTAGTTTATTCTAACTGGATCTCCTTTTTGCAATTATACCGCCCTCACATTTACTCATTGTGAGTTGTTTAGCGAAGTTTATGTAGGTTTGATACAAAATGTCCCTATCTGCATACTGTCTCGACCTTTTTTTTTCCTTTGATTTTGTCATCATTGACATCGGATTTTACTTCTGACAGTGCATTTAATTTTGGATAGTGGAAGTATTTTGTCTTTTGCAAGGCTTCATTTGCTAATATGTAATCCCTTGTTACTTCTGTTCAGAATCTTTGCATTTATTGATTTCTTAGGCCTTTGTCATTTTATGCAGTTAATTTTTCTTTTATCTTCCTCAGTTTTACCAGATATTGTGTATCTTTGTCCTATCATTCGATGCCATTGTCCTGTTACATGACTATAATTAATGAGATGTGACAAGGCTTCTTTGTTGCTATTCTTGAAACTTGTTTCTGTAATGCTTAGTTGATATAGTCCATGTTTGGTTGAGCTAAAAATGTGAATTATAATCTAAATCAAAGTCCGCAATTAATTTTAATCCTAACAAAATCTTATTTTTATCTAAACCAAACAAGAGCATAGTTTGTTTGATGAATATTGAACAGCTCATTTTAAAAGTTTAAGCTTAGAAACGGGATGAATTTAATTATTGAACTATCCCTCTTGCTTATATAGAGTGAATTCGTTCTTCAATCAAATGTACAACTTGTGGAATTTTCATACATGGATACATGGATGGCAGAGAGATTGGTAACCTAGTTTGTGTCTAGTAAGAGTAAATTACAGCGCCTCATTAAAAACTTCAGTAAATAGAGAGAAGACTAATTAATTTCTCCTATTTTATCGTCAACCATTTAGAAAATTTTCTTGCTAATCTATGCTTGAATTCATGTGGACATGGTTCAAAAATATAAGGTGCAATTTCATGTGGACATGTTTCAAAATATAAGGTTACAAGGTTGGTGAGCAAGAAAGACAGTGAGAAGCTTTGATAACGTGCAATCTCATTGGACTCTTAATTTATTGCCTGCTGAGGGATTGTTTTTCAGCAACTTCTATCCATTTTGCCCTAAACCAAAGCTTGTTTCTCCTTTTATGGCTTGTTGATAATAGGATTAGATGACACTGACAATATCTTATTTCAATCTCTCTCTTTGTTCTAATCGTGACTTTGAAATTGACCATAGATATTATTGAATACCACTATATCAATATATTAGGGAAAGAGCCGTAAAGCAGAATTGCTATCGCCAGTCACAACCAATATGAAGTAGGGAAAGAGCCTTAAAGCAGACTTGATATCGCCAGCCCCAACCCTGACAGTTTGCACAAGTAGTACATTGGTATCAGTCCTGTCTTCGTTTGTCCAACTCCTGTCGGTGTTGAATACATGTTGAAAATGGTAGTAATATACCTGGAGATCAAGCCTTTTTAGTTATCTGGCCTTTGCCATTCTGTAATCTGTTATCCTCAATCTGGGCAGGTAGGGACAATTATTCTGGGAATCTAGTTATGAATACGGATCCCTATCAACACAAAGAAATGAAAGAATAAAAAGAAGCTAAATCTTATTCATACTATTAACTCCATTGAGTTCTGCTTATCAGACATGCACTCAGTCTATAAATAATTTAGGGCAACCCTTAATCTGAAGAGAGTGCTTTCGCTTGTAGCTAGTAAGCTTTGCTGAAGAATGCAGGCCAACATAGATAGGTCGACAACAGTTGAAGCCCCACCGAGCATCTTCATTACTACAACCTGCAGTTGAATGGCCTCCAATCGAGAAGCTCCACCCATTAAAAGGCCAGTCGTGAATAATTTGTTTATTGTCCATCTTGTTCTGTTTAATACAAACCAAGCCATATGTCTATTTTTCATTACTGTTTGGCTGCAGATTTGATTTCCAAGAACACGACAACGTTCTGAGCTAAGAGCAATTAAAGGCACGGTTAGTATGATGAGTTGCATAGGGCCGGGAAGGGACTTGTGGGAAGATTTTTATTGGTTGTCTTGTTCTGTCTAATCTAGCGTGCGAAATCGTACCATAGAAGTATTTAGCTGGGACAAAATGAAGAAATGACATCAAGCTTGTTGTCATTAGGTTCAAAATCAAATGATATGGCTCATTGTAGAGAAGAACTACAATACAAGAAGGGGTATTGTGGTTTTAAGGGCAAAAGTCGAAAGAAACACTCGTGATTCTTACCTTTTTATGTTGAACGATTTTACCCCTACTCATTCAGAGAATTTTTTTTTTAAGAATCTACAATTGTGGGCAGTTTTGTGACCTACCAGGTTCATCTGCATCTTGAATTTCATCTCTTAAGCTATTCATTGCAACTGCTGGTGACTATCATTGAATTGCCAACCATCATCCCTGCAACGGGATGATGTACTGGGGCGTAAAAGGGAAAACTTATAATATGATTAACAACACTGAAGACCCAGCCAGAATCGACACTCCTGCCACATACTTCCCTCGTTGTACGTGCTTTGCTTGTCGATAACCTCACAGATACTTGCAAGAGAATCAAAACCAGATAAATAGAATCAGATATGATTATACGCCCTTGTGACAAAAAGGCCAAAACTGTTAAAGTTGAAAAGAGTTGTACCATGAAAAGATGAGCCAGAATGATCCAGTCAGCATTATCTGATTGACAATGAATTGCAGAACAAATCCAATGACAGACGGTTGAAGAAAAGCATCGAAAATTGAATAACACTCTCCAGCCCGATTTCTGTGAGTATGGTAGTGCCACTGCCATAAGCACTACTGCTAGTGCCTCGACCGGTTTTGCCATGCCCTTGAAGAAGAATAATGCTCCTTGGACAGAGGCAATGACAGAGATGGGGGAGACAGGGTGACGTAGCAGATAGTGATTAGAACTTTTTTATTTTTTAAATTGTCCAATCATGTATTGACACGTATCCTCTTTGTCATTTAGTCTGTCACAGTAGCATAACTCCTTGAAGAATTCCCCCGGCCATTTAATCTGTCACAGTAGCATTTACAAGCGTGTTTGAGTTTGAAGTGCATGGATATGTGCTTGAGAATGGGATCGAAATAGATCTTTCCCTTTGTAACTCACGCGAGATCTGGTATCTTGGACTATGCTAGAGAGCTTTTTGAAAGTGTGTTTAAAAGTAAGTTATATTTTTTTTTGTCCGACAAGACTTTTAAATTTGGATAATGTTGTATGTACATAGCATAATCCATAAAATTTGATATAATGATCACGTGATCGACCCATATTGGAGGGGTGCATTATCCTTCAAATTTACCTTCGGAAAGTAAAAAAATAAAATAACTTTTAATTACGGTTAAACATGTTCGACTATACCCAAAAAAGGCCTAGAAATTGACAAGGGAGGGTATAATTACTGCATGGCCCAGCTGACCATAATAAAAGTTGGATCAACAACGCATGCATAAAAATAAAGGCCCTGAATGAAAGAATGCCTCGAGTCTTGACTTAGCTTTGCAGTAAAGCTTAGTGCTTTAAAATAATTAACCTATCATATTTATACGTATGTGTCAGGCCACTTCTTTCATGTACTAAAACTAGGCTCCACCTGCTCTTTTCTTTCTGTTATTTTTATTACAATTAAGATAGTTGTCGTGATTTAAAAAGGGGGTGTTATGACATGTATTAATTGGACTTTTTTTTTTCAAACTGTTCAATCAGTCGTCGATATGTGGCAACCCTGTTTTTGAATAATCTGTTCCTATAGCATGATTGTTTTTATTATAAGTAGCTTCATTTTTTATTTATTTATCATGGAATGTGAATTGATAAGAAAGTGTGTCACGGGGTTGCATTCTATCTTTGGTAAAATGTCCCTTATGTGGTAAAAAGTCTTATAGTCACAATTTCTCAACAATATTATTTGCAATTGACATTAAAATTACTCTTAGATGACTATACTACGAATTCCAATGTACATTTAGGGTGGATGCTCTAAATTTTGCGTGTAACATTAGGTAAAAAGTAAGATGAACTGGTAAACAGTTTGATCCAATTTTGGATAGAACTAGTTTTGAGATTGTAAATTTCAATTATTATTATTTTTTCTGGTAGAAAATCATTTGACTTTCATATGAAAATTAAAATCTAGAGACGATCTGTTGTCCTAAGTTTTTAGTTCTATTGCTACGATTGTTCACTAGCACAAATTTCACACATTTGCTACATAGAGATATGTAGTAGACAAACAACCACGTGAAACTTATAAGCTTGTGAGTTCGGACATGCTATTCCGACTTTGTTGCCTCGTTGACTTTCTTACCATTGAAAATTTGACACATCACAATCTCACTATCAATTTTTTTGTGAAAAAAATAACACTTTTTTTCGTTTTTACATTACAATAAGTGTACATTGAAATTTGAAATCAACAAAAGCATAACAAGGTGCCAAGATATTATTGGTAAGACAGTCAAGCCAGGACAACAGATTTAAACTCACTTTTCGAACAAGGTTATTTTTCTATTTGTGTGTTATAGGTAAGATTATCTTGTCATATTAACAGTAGAAAGTTTTTATCTAATCATTTTCAATATTGACCAATCATCTCAACATTATATTCTTTTGTTCAATATATTGTATTGAACAAAATGATATAAAACACAAGTTATCGCTCGTTTCATACATTTCTTTTTAAGTGCATTCCATCTAGTCTAACTATCAAAAGATTCAAAACATATCCGTCCATGGATTGTAAGCCCCCGTTTGGCCTCGATTAAATTTATAATATATTTTTCTCTCTTCTTTTCCTTCTTTTTCAACCACACATTCTCCCAAAAAAATACTATTTCAAAAATATATCAAATAATGGGGACCATACGGAGGGTTGAATTCACTCTTTTTATTTTATTTAATAAAGTCGGTATAAGTTGGTAGGGCAAATAGTTTGACAATGTTGTGTGAACTATAAATAACAACACAAGTATAGAGTGAGGACACCATACCCACGTGAATATACTTATCAAACCCTAAAACTCTCGTCTCAATTTAGTAATTCGACTTAATTATAAGTAATTTGACTTGTAAGCTAAGACTAATGTTCTCGAAATGGTTCAAATTATGAGTTGGAATCAATTGTGATAATAAATGAACAGTTACACTAGCAGAAGTGTGGACAGTTACGAACTTTAATGTAAATGAGATGGCAATATCGTAAGAGCGAAAAAGTCATTTATGGTGGGGCAAGACTCCCAACTTCTGACATAATTTCTCAACATATTTGTTCTTTCAAAAACAAGAAATTCAATAAAAAAAAAAAAAATGAAAAGAAAAGAACAATCCCAATTTTTTAGTTCCTATATATCCCTCAATGATTTATAATTGTTCCTACGGAATTTAGGAGATTAGGTTGCTTTGATAAAGGGCTTTGGAGGATCAAAAGAAAGTAAAAGATGACAGGGTCAGGGGGAGAAAATGCAGATGGAAAATGGAGGTAATTTAATTTCCTCTCGTTTGTATGTGTGGGAAATTTACTCAAATCTGACATGGGTTTTTTGTGCAGTGAGGAAAAGATTGGAGAAGAGAGTGTGAGGACAGTGGTTTGTCTTAGAGGAAGATTGCTTGCTGAAAGAGTAGCTTCAAGAAATGCAAAAATGGAGGCTGAACACTTGTTTAACAAGGTATCTGTGTGTGAATTTTCAGACAGTGAATCTACATTTCCTGTATATCTCGATCAAGTTGAATTCATTTCTGATAAATTTCTCTGGATCCCAAAATTATAACAAAATTCCCAACTTTTTAATTAATCTTGTTCTATTTCCAATGTCTGAAATTTTCAGTTGACTGAGCTGGAAAATCTGTTGAAAAAAGAAGGCAAATCAAGAAACAGGGCAGAGAAGAAGCTAAAATCCCTAATGAAAAAGCTTGAATCCAAAAACATTTCATATGATTCATCTGAATCAGGCTTATTGGATAGGAGTGACATCACCTCTACATCGTCATCATCTACCACCTCTTCAAAATCTGAAGATAAAATTTCAAAAGATTCCCAAATGAAAGATTTTCCAGTTTGTTCAGTGGAGAGTAGCAAGTTACCAATAGAGTTTGATAATTTGAAACGCAATGATTCCCAACCAAGTATATCCAGTGAAAGCCATGGCAGCCCAGTAACTGAAAAGAACTGCACCTCAAGTGAACTGGATATCAAGCAAGGTCATCACCGTCGAGGGACCGAAGCCGAGAGACTCCCCTGTCCAGTCTTTAGAGCTGATTCTTTTCTCGAAGGTATGGATCCATTGTGTCAGAATTCAGGAAGGACCAGTGAGTTTGACTACAATCAGAATTATAATATTGCAAGTACAGACGAGAGGTGAGCGTTAGCACTATTTAATGTTGTTCAGTTTTTGCACAATTCTTGATTAATTCTTGAATTAGGATTCGATTAATGTTCTTCTTGATTAACACCCTATACATACATGTGATTTTATGTATAAGAATGTACGATGATTCAGTAAACCAGATTGTGTTCTGACAGAAATTGTTGTCCTTCTTAGCGTGTACCCTTCTGCAGAAGAGGAGGTCAACCAAGAAAATGAACAAGATCAAGAAAAGAACCAACAAAATGATGAAGATGAGGAAAACCACGTAGATAACTCGCTGGCATTAGTCCCGGTCGAGAAGCGAGAGACGACGCAAACCATTGATCCAGAGGTTCTTGATGCTACTGTGAAAGAAGTGCTTGATGCTTTAAGGCATGCTAAAGAACAACTTCGAAGCTCAATGGAGAGAAGACGAAGACACGCGAACATGATTAAAGTTGGGTAGACAAAATTATTCATGTGGGACGACAATCATAATATTGTCACGAGCTTAAATTAACTTTTAAAGCACTATCTTGCATCGATGCATAGAGATGATAAGTGGAAGTGCTTGTTCTTAATAAAATCAATCGATTTATGCACTGATTTAGACTGTTGACATATTGTGAAACTTTTTAAATTCGGGTTTGATGTTGATTTTTTCACCGGACAAGTTGAATGATCATTCTACTTTCATGTACAACTTGCTTTTGACAATCAAACTAATAAATTTTGTGTCAACTAACTAATTTCTTTACGTAATTATTTAAAAGCCACATCATCAGGTGCACATAAAGGAGAGAGGTCAAACGACAAATAAACCTATGGTTTTGGTTGATACCTGTTTGTATGGGATATTGTTGTAGCAATTACATAGCAAATAAGTAACATTTTAAGTAGGAAAAAAAAAAAGTAGGACACACAATGACACAAAAAGGGTTACTATTAGAAGGCGTATTTCAATCATATTCTATAGACGCAGAAAAAACATTCATAACTTAAAGGGTTGCTAATACTCACACCGTCTTTACACAAATGACACAAAAAGCGTTCTCACCCTTACAAGATTATTAAAAAAAAAAAAAAAGAGTCAAAGAACCTCCTCCACTGATTTCTGCACATTCGACAAACCTAGAACATTTACCTGGTGAGACCATAAGTGATTGTCAAACACCCCCGAGTGTTCCTATATCCCAAATGACCAACCATATCAAAGATTCTGAAATTTTAAACCATCGAAAATGTTTTAACTCCTAAACCAAATTTAAAAAACTGAACTTTCCAACAGACTCTAACAAAGCAATCCATCATTTTGAAGATTTACGAGTGCAGACATATGCCAACTCTTCAGATATAAACGGCACGGAAATCACGCAAAAACAAATTCTTATATAAGATAATGCTGCCTCTGAAATGCAACATGACACGGGAAATCATTTAGCACAGATCCTTAATTCTTCTCCTGATTCTAGAGAGTGAACAAAATTTTTGTGAAAATTTGGAACTTCTGATTTTAAAACGCATTTTCTGGATATTCAAACATAAACAAAAACGAATAAAATATACAAGTGCAAATATATTTTTTTGGATATTAAAAGCCTGAGATGTCAGAAAAGCTTTGCTATTTAATAAAACCTATAAAATCTAAACATAGCAACACTCCCTTCTGATTTTGGATTAAAAAGAAAATAAAAATGGAAAAAGAAGAAGTAGCATTCTGATATCTTAAAATAAGCAAAATGATCTGGTCAAGTCTTAGGCCGCTATTGCTGATTATCAATCCCAAATTGAAGTGGACCACAAGTTGACACTAAGCAGTTTCCTGACACTGATAAAACTTCAACAAGTTACTCTAGACTGATGGATGCAGCATGAAAGTGCAAAAGAGAGATGCTCACCTGAAACCTGTCACACAGGAAAAAAAAAAAGAGAGGAGTTTTGTTGAAGAAGTCACACAAAACAAAGTTCCATAAAAAAAAAGAAAAAGAGAAACCAAGAATGAAAGAAAGATGGGCTAAGTGGAAAAAAATGTCATACACAAGACTCTGCAAGTTGATCATTTTTTCCAATCACTGCATTCAGTATTTTTGATGTGGTTGATATGTCATTTCAGATATAATATAACAAACAGTC
>CAIGRL010100207.1:0-10063 GCA_903798325.1 Fraxinus xanthoxyloides
TTGTGCAGTGCAATCGATTGCGCTGCGCATTTGTGACTTGGCTCATATTATTCATCATCGCCACCCTATTGAAATAATAGCCAAATTCATAATGGGAATCCCATATAGCCCTCTAACTTTTCAACATAGATAATGATATTGGATGGTTTTTTTTGGGGTTTACGGAAAATTGAATTTTTGTAATTGAGTAATTTGAGACTACATAATTTTTTATGCTTGTATTGACACGGCACCTACCCACTGGATGTGTACGTGAGAGTTTTTTTTTACAAATAGACTACTAGTAATTGATTGTTTAAAAGTAATGAAGTATACAGTACGACTCACGATGATTTTTAAGTTAAACTTTTTGTGCTCTCTTTCTTAGTTCAATTAGTATGTGATCTGAATGAATTAATAAATTTGAGAACATATACTCTTCAAATTCTTAATTTAAGGCAGGATCATGAATGAAATTGTCACTCCTCTCCTCAAATGCATCTCTGAATTGCAATTCTTCTATCTATTTGAACTTATTTTGATCAATCGACTAAGTGGTTCGATCAATTGTATAACGGGTAATTATATAACCACTACAAATATTTTTTATTACACCACATTATAACTATTCCTCAAATAAACTATATTTTTAATAAATACACCACATTAATTTTACAATTATAGTCCTAATTAAATTAAATCATAAAATATTATAGTGTTCATCCCTTCCCAATTTTACCTTTCTTCCATTCTCTCTCCCCACCTCATCAGCACTCAAACCTTGCCCATGGAAAAAATAAATAAATAAAAATGAAAACTTCTCCACCCACCACCCCCAATTAGTCCCAAATCCCACATTAATCGTACCTAAAAAAGCCAAAATCTTCTCCCACTCCACCAGTGTACGCTCATTTCTAATTCTACCAAATGAAATACCAACCCACGCATTCTAATTCTGTCCACACATATTTACCCCCACCGCACCCATATCTACAGCGTGTTAGTTTTATTAATTTCTTACAATCATCAAGTTCTACATACATCACAAAATCAATAAAAAAATAAACAATCCACCATAATTATTGATGGTACTAAACCCGAGCTCGACCTTGACCCACCTTAAATGGGTTTTTTATTCTAATGTTGAGATCGGGCCATGGTCGAGGTCGGCCCCATACTAATAGACCCAAATGGCCCGACCTCATCCCACTATTTTGGGCCAATTTTCAAGTTGGGCTCGTCAATGGACGCAACCTCGTCCTCTAACTCACGTGTCCTCCCCCATGTTTCATGTGCCTCTATAATACTAGTTCAATTCAAACGCTAACTCCTCAATTGCCTTAAATTTCACCTTAACTCAAATAACACAATCATAGCACAACAAAAACACATTTAATAAGGGAAGTTGAGTCCTTTTAGGATTTCACCTCGACCCTATATAAATACGCAACTCAACCCCATTATTCAGATATGTTCTTTCATAGTATTCAATATAAATTTCCCTTGAGCACCTGTCTGATTTGAGTATTGGAGGGGCGACGATGACACATCTCGACGACTTTGATATTGAAAATCGAATCGCGCGGAGTTCTTCCATTCGATTCGTGTTTGCACATGTACGAATTTTGGTAGCATCAATTACCATCAAAAACGAAAAAAAATAAAAAGAAAAACAGGCGTAGTGAGGGAAAGAGAAAAGCACGTCCACGATGAAGAAAAAAGTTGCAAAAAAAAAAAAAGATAAGTTTCACGTTTGTGATGGAAACAAAATAAAAAATTAGTTTTAAAAAATACTTAAAAGAATGTCTATTTATGTAATTACCCGTGCATAATATATAGAATTATCCTTTATATAAATGTAAGCCAACCCGTTTAGAATATGCCAGGTTGTATATGTAGCAAACGATTTGTGTGTGAAATTTCGGACCTTACACGTTGACACTTCTAAAGATACGCCGAACAACAATGCTTAATGTGAGAAATTGTAAAAATTACAATTCCTTAATAATTGTACAAATAGATTTTTCCTACGTCGAATTTCCTTCTCAAACTCTTCGTGACGATGATGAAGTTGAGAGAGAGAGAGAGAGGTTAAAAAAAAAACGATGCCGTTCTGAACATGATAATTGGGATGTCGTTTTGAATGACTAATAATAATCGTAGAGCTCATAAAGGATGTCGTTTTGAACAAGAGCTCAACATAATAATCTTACAATCGATTCCAACATAATAATCGTAGAGCTCGTAAACGATGCCATTGTCAATGACTCTCTCAAGACCTTTATGGGCTCTTTTTAAAATAAAACAAAAAATTGAGAAATAATGTTGCATAATGTTATTTCTTCCTTTGAAATATACATAAAGAGAGTGTTTGATGGATATTATTGAAAAAATAATGTATTTTAAATGGTGAAGAGAAATATATGGTTAAAATATAAGAAAAAATTATTGATACGATCAAAAGTATTATTTTATTAAAAAAATATGTAGTTGAAAATGAGTTTAAATGTTTGCCACCAAAATTACATTTCATTGTATATAATTAGCAAAATATTGAAAAATACGGTAATCAATTTCCCAATTTCCTCTTAAAACAATCCGGAGAAATTGATCGAAAATTATCGCAAGATTTGGGATAAATCGGGGAAGAATTAAAGTAACATCACATTAATACCGCAATCCCTATACTCTTTCTGTGGGAAGAAGAATGGCTGGGAAGCAGGTAATCGGCGACGGCGTTCCGTCCAGCCTAGCCGGAATGTCCAAAAACCAGCTTTACGACATTATGTCTCAGATGAAGGTACGTTTCGGATTCATCACACACCAATTTTACTGCCTTTTTACGTTTTTTTTAAAAAAATTTTAAGAACTAATTGTTTAGGAGGGGGAAAAATTGAATTCTGGTTGTCCTCACTACAGGCACTGATAGAGCAGAACCAGCAACAGGCTAGGCAAATTCTCATTCAAAATCCGGCATTGACTCGGGCTCTTTTTCAGGTTTCTTTCTATCCTAGAGTTTTCTTTTTCAATTCCGTTTTCGTATATTGAATTTTATATTTGATGCCTCGGTTTCTTTTTCTGTTCTTTGCTTCCTGTTTCTGTGAATTAGGGTTTTGTTTAATTATATTGTTTAAGTAAATTTTTTGAATTTTACAAAACTACCAAATAAATAGTTCATATGCTCTATTTACTAAAAAAGCAGGGTTCGCTCTGGTAGAAAATAACACAATTATTCCGCTACACGAAAGCATGTCAAAGCACTTCATAAGCAGGGGGCAAATGAGAAGGTGATGAAGGGGGGAACCGTACGCATAGAATTTGTGCTCCAAAATTTGAACAATCCTATTCCTACTCCCTCAGATAATGCTACACACATTATCTACACTAGTGTTCTTCATGTTAATAATAATAATAATAATAATAATAATTCTACTGCGATACATGAGAGCGTGTTAACATACTTCATTAGCAGGGGCAAAGGGGGGAAAGGATAAGGAAGATGGTTTCTTTTGTACTAGACTAGAGAAAGAACGTGGCTTGTATTTTCCTAACTAAATTTCTGGATATCTTTAGACCTTTAATTTCATTACTTTCCATTTGTAACTAATTGTCTCCTTACCTTCCTCTGTCTACCCTCTCTCTCTATCCAAACACACTGTAATTCTTGTCAGTCATTTTATTTCTGAAATGTTAAGTTCCATTTAATCATGTTCACTTGTTATTTAAAATTAGTTACTAGTATGACATGAAAAAGGGTACAAAATCAGCTATTCTCTAACATCCATTTATCATCAAATTTATTTTGACTAATCCGGTTTTTGACATATTCCATATCCAGCACTTATCGCTTTAATATAATTTGGAGCTACTCTGACATAGAGATATTTATCATGATTCATGATAAGTAAATTACAGTTGATTAAAATAATTTGGGATCGTCTTGATGGCTGTAGACTTGAGCACGTTATTCCAATTAATTGACTACACTTTTAATCGTCAACATTCAGTTCTATTATTTTTTTCCGCACATACATCGACATAAGAATTTGGATATGACATATTGTGTTGATAAATATTAGATTTCACATTATGGATTGCTTTTTCAGCTGCTGACATATTTTCTATATATCCTGTCTTTCATTAGGCGCAAATCATGCTTGGAATGGTGCAGCCCCCTCAAGCAGTATGTTATTTTCCATGCATATCCTTAATATTTATATTGCTGCATTGTAGTGTAATAATTTAGCTTCCGCTTTAGGTTCCAACAGTTTCGTCAACGGCAGCACAAAATTCTCAGCCATCGCCACTGCCGATGCAGCAGCCCAATATTAAGCCTGCTTCATCATTTCCAGGTCAAATTGGTCAGAACCAGACGAGGAAGCCGCAGTCGAACCAAACTGTAATATCAGGAACATCTGTGTCTATTCCAACCCCAATCCCTCAATCCCAATCTATGCCATCACATCCCTTGCAATCAGTACAGCAGCCTATGGGACCCCAATCAACATCAATGTCACTGCCACAGTCCTCTCAAGTTCCTAACATCTCTCAACTACCTTATCATTCTGCTCCACAGCCACCATTTCATCTCCATGCCCCGATGCCCTCAGCCTCCACTCAATCACAGCAGCCTGCGCAGAATATGGGACCTCAATATCCACCTTTGCAACCGCCACAGCAACCGCCATTGCCGCCTCTGCCAAGACCACAAATGTCAAGCTTCAGTCTTCAAGTTAACCCTCAATTAGGGCAAAACATGGGTTTCCAGCATCCTGGTGGACCACCGCTGCATCATTCACAACACGCATTTCATGTAAGCCAGAGAATTCAGTTAACTAGCTAAATGATTTATTTCTATTGTGTGGCTATTTACAGGCCTGAGTTTGCACTTTAATAAATATATTACTTGTTTCAGTCTGGAAACAATCCTCCTGCTAGCATGGTGCCTTCATTTCCACAGGGGCAGCCTTCACTTCCAAGTCATTCTTCGACGCCGCCACTTTACCAGGTATGCCTTTTGTATTGTATTGGGCTCAATGCAAATGCTTAAGTAGCTTCGAATATTCTCTTTCTGGATATATGACACTGAACTCCTTAATTTGGTTGCTTCTTGTTGGTAATAATGAACCTCTTACTTATACTAGTCTAAAC
The DNA here is from genome assembly GCA_903798325.1 of Fraxinus xanthoxyloides. Classification (NCBI taxonomy): domain Eukaryota; kingdom Viridiplantae; phylum Streptophyta; class Magnoliopsida; order Lamiales; family Oleaceae; genus Fraxinus; species Fraxinus xanthoxyloides. The sequence continues at coordinate 5,131 of CAIGRL010100207.1, forward strand.
AAATCAAAACATTCTTCAAAAATTCAATGTTGTAATAGTTGCAAGTGTTTCACTATTCCATCTGCATAACACAGACGTCTGGGGATAAACCCTCATGTTGTATTCAGTTTTTAGCAAGACATTGATGTTCATTTTCTCAAGAACCAAGGACCAAGTAAAGCCTTTATCATTAGAAGGCCTTGAACTTCCTAACAGAAGTTTCTATGGGAAAGGTGAAGGGATAAGGACAGATTGGAAAAAAAACGACTTGCATGAAAAGATGCCAAAGCTATCAAGGCTTGAAGATCTAAAAACTCTGAAAAATAATGGAATGAATTGAGCAAATTTAGCATGCCTGATTATTTTTCAGCCTCTCTACCATCAAGATTACAGAATAAATGAAGATTCCTAGGAATAGGGGCATTGACGAATTTTAAAAATTAGAGATAGGGCATTAGAAAGAAAAGATAAGCCATGCTGGTGAGAGGAGGCATTGACTTAATCATCTGCCTCCATACTTGGCAAACACTTTACATAATCAATTTTGTCGTCTTTACCGAATCTGTTGTTCTGATATGGACTTCACATCCTCAGAAGCTTTTAATATTAGTTAGATAAGTTATGGTTGACCTTACCTGTTCTCTCAGAATTCAAAAATGAGTACTGTTTCACGGACCATTTTGATGGATAATTTCTTAGCCTACTTATGCATTATCACTTCGGAGAATTTTGTTTAACATCTGCTGGGTGCTATAATTTTCATATCAGTAAAATATATTTTTCAATGTTGGATGAAACCTTTTGGTATTTATTGAAGTGTTCCTTCAAGATTCTATTGGTGTGCAAAATGCAAACTTGCTCAATCTTATGCTCTTCCAGGGTGGAGGTCCGCAATTAGGAATGGAATTCAGTCAATCTGGAAGCACGAAGCAAACAGATAGAGGATCCCCATGGATTCCTGGTTTACCTGAGAATACGACAGGAACACAGCTCCCGGGACCACTCATGTTCCCTGGTCAGATAAATCCCAGCAATCAGCCTCCTCGACTGCCATCAGTAAGTAGTAGTGATTTCTAGATTCATACACCAAGCTCTGAAAACAGAGTTTGGAGTTTACCTCTCTGAACTACAATCTAAACTAAACTTGGTGGTGGTGCAGTTGAGTCCCGAGATGGAGAAGGCATTACTTCAGCAAGTTATGAGTCTCACTCCAGAACAGATTAATATGCTTCCTACTGAACAAAGGAATCAAATTCTTCAGTTGCAGCAAGCACTGCGTCAATGATAAGTTTTGCAGTTCATTTGTTCTCATTGTTGTTGTCCCCTGATAGAAATGCGACCTCTAGCTGTTTATTTAGCCAGTCGCTTACATAATTTTATTGTTATTTTCCCTTTTTCGAGTTCAAGCTTTTTCGAACTTCACTCCTTTCTGTTGCAGTTATCGTTAATTGCATCACGCTTTTTATTTTACTCTAAAGAAACCACAATTTGAAATGAAATAAATACATTTGGTTCATCAAATGTTAGAAGTACAGACATGAAATCACAAGGAAATATAACAAATCTATACTAAGATTTTACAGGAGTTGTGCCACAATAGAAACCATTAAAATAAGAGCCATAACTGAAGGTCGATGCAGGTCAAAAGTTGACACCGGCTATGGCTACTTGTTCTCGATGATTAAATTGGCTGTCCTTCACATTTTGGCACGTGCATGAAAGACATTCTAATCTTCACTTTTTGGCAACATTCTTAAACTGATGTTTTCTGAAGAGATAAACTATACCCGCATTGTGAACCAAAATGACCTTCACAATCGATTTCTTCCTTCAGTTAGATGACTCGGAATCTCCATCATCTTCCCTGTCGTCTTCATCTTCACTTCCACCAGAACCCATCCATAAAGCTTCCTCTTCACTTTGCATACGAAATAGAATAGCATTCAGTTTGTACACTCAGCAAGTTTAGTATGGTTATTTCTCTATTAAGTTTGACAAGTATAATATACATTCTCTTGTTTTTTAATAGTGAATTAAGCCCTATGAGTGATCATGATCAGAAATGTTCGAATGATTGAAAACAACAAGTACAAAGGAAAACGTAGTAACTCACTTGGTTTGAATTCCAGAGCTTAATACTCTCCGAATCTTTAGAATCACCCTTACAATCAACACGTAAGTCAGGTTAGAAGATTTCATAAAAAATTGTTGAGTCAGCTAAAACGGGTTTGAGTATCACAAAGTTCCTTAAACAGCTGAGACGACACACGATAAAAGGCTAGAGCCTACACAGTAATGTCACAGACAGCTTCGTCAACTATGAAATCGAATAATTTAAATCGAATTTCATACATTATGAAGATCATTGTCCATTTGAATTGTAATTGAAATCTAAAGAATCAACAAACCTTGTATCGCTGCGAGGTACCTTCGTTGGAAGGTTTCTCAGTCTCAAGGTAAATAATTTCTTGCCACGGTAGTAAACTAAAGCATAACCTTTTGGGACTCTTTCTATTGCTACTAAAATTCCACCGATTTCATATTCCAACAGTCTCGCCGTTTCTTCAACAAAAACAAGTTCTTTCTCCTTCGATATCAACTTCACAAGCTCTCTATGTTTCCAGTGTAGATGCATGTTCTCAATAACGCCATAAAAAAGGCCACAGATGCCTGGTAGACAACCAAATCAAGTTCTTTCCTGGTCGTCTGAGGGACCAGCAGGAACCCAAGATGCTATTTTTTTGGATAGCAGGCTCTCTGCTTTGAGCTTCTTAGCCTCAGACTGTTTGTGTTCTGGACTAAATAAAAATCGATCAAAAACTTCTTATCAGGACCGGGGGAAAGCTGTTTCTTGCAATGTGAGTAGTAATTAAATATTACATGACGACAGTAATGAAAAAATAGTATATGTGCAAAATGTTATAATAAATATAAACATGACGTCAACAAACATAACTGACTGTGGTCCAATTTGGTCACTGAAAAAATCAAGAGGTCTATAGAAGACGCTTTTGGATTATATACAGGGTTATTTTCCTTGTTTTAGAAACTAAAACTAAAGAGGATAATCTTGCAAATTATGCACGAGAAATACTGTCTCCATCCCATAATTCGAGCTCGATTTAGAATACCAACTTCACAAGAATAATGCTATGGCGTAGCGTTGATATTTGGATTGTGTGTTTTTCATCTATTAAAGCCTTTTCTGAATTCAAAATTGCAAATGCATGATAAAAACTTTATGGCTTTTATTTTAAGTTTGCCTGTGTTCGGGTTTAATGAAAAATTCGACTTTTGAAGTAAAAAAAGTAATTCTTTTGGGACACTTCAAAAGGGGAGTGCAGAAGCAATAATGGGAGAGCTGAAAATCATATGCTGTAAGGATTTAACTTCATTGAAATTTTATCTGTCAACATAAATATTATATATGTAGTTACTATTCTTGTTCATGAAATCTTGAGTCATTTCACGGAAAAATGAGATTTGCTCAAGTAGTAAATCAAAGGCACTTTCAAGAAACTAGTGAATGCACATATGAAGAATGACAAAGAATTTCGTTATATTAATAATACATTTTATAGAAACAAAGAGTTCTTTTACGGAAGTTAAACCAAAGAAGGAAATCGAACATGAAGGAAAAAACAGGACGACCAAATACATCTTTGTTCAAATTTTATTGCAAATGTGAAATTTAGGTGGAAATAAAATGAATTACATGGAATTGAATTGCCTAAAATTTTTTTTTACTGGAAATTATAATTAATTGTGTTTGATTGATATAGTTTGTCAGCTGGAAAATGTTGAAAGTTTGGTATCCGTTTGATTTTTTTCATGAAAATTGTCCATTAAAGTGATAATTTTTTTTTACTATTGGATCTAAAATTTGTTCAAATTGCGAAAAAAGGTGAAAACCCAAAAACCACCAAAACAACAAGAAAACAATTTCATTGAAAAGTGGAAAAAGGAGGCGCGTGAGTGAAAAATTGGATAAGGAATTCCATGGAAAATGTTGGCTACCAAACGGTCCAAAACTTGGAAAATAAAAAATTTCAGGTTTCAAACATGGTCTTATAATGATATCATTGACACTAGCAATTATGTGAAAACCACTGTCCCAGAGATGCAAGAACTGAAAGCATGTTCAGAACTAAGGGTCTGTTTGATTGCAAATGTGGAAAATGGGTGGAAAGAAAATATTTTATAGGAAATTGATTTGCCTAGAAATTATTTGACTAAAAATTGTAATTAATTGTTTTTTATTAGTATAATTTTTCATGAAAAATGTTGAAAATTTGGTATCTGTTTGACTTCATTTTTTATGAAAACTGTCCATTAAAGTGATAATTTTTTCTACCATTGGGTTTAAAATTTGTTCCGATTGACAAAAAAATTGAAAAAAAAAATTATCATACTGAATATCATTCGTTTGCTTTGTTTTGCATGAAAATTGTCAATAAAAGTGATAATTTTTTTACCATTGTGTAGAATTTTTTCTAATTGCAAAAAAGAAAAAAAAGAAAAAAAAATCGGGAAATTTTTTTCAACCAAAATATCAAGAATTAATTTTCCTCAAAAAGGTGGAAATGAGGAAATGTGAAAAAAATATTCATGGAAAAGTTGGAAAATGAAAAAAATTCCCATGAAAAATAAGGTGTATCAAACTGAGCGCCTAAGTGAAAACACAAGTCTAACAAAACAAGTAACAAGTTATATTTTCAGGTATACCACTTCAATGGAATACTGAAAAAAACAATGTCACCCAAGCTTAGTTACAACTAGGGCTGTCCATTGGTAGGTTCGGTTCGATTTCAATATTTTCGGGTATTTAATAAATGGAACTGTCGGATCCAAATATAATTATGGAACCGTTCAGGTTTGGTACCTTACTATAATTAAATTTTTTTAACATTTATAGCAACACTATATAAACATAACTAATGACATTTCATTTGTA
>CAIGRL010100303.1:0-11757 GCA_903798325.1 Fraxinus xanthoxyloides
TTAACTTGGTATAATTGTTCTTAAAGTGCATTAATAATGAGTTTATTATTTTTTTCAAAAAGAATTTTATAAAATATTTTATCAAAACATTTGGATGATGATTCGAACTTGGGTTTCATATGCCAATATGAAATACCAGTAAATGACCATTGTGGCAACTCAATTATTCATCAAATTTATTAAATTTAATGTCTTAAATTATTGAGCTTATAAATAACTTATGACTTCTACTTTCATAGCCTTAAATAAGTCAAGCTTCCATAGTTTATTTCTTAAATGGGTTACATCAACCAAATTAAGAATATAAAATATGGGACATTACAGGAGACGTGTATCTTGGAAGTAGGCAATACCTCAGCTGCTTTTTTTGATGACACATAACAACTTACAAATCATTGGCATGAACCCTAAGAATGTTTAGTTAGCTCAGAGGTTTCAAATTGTCTTTCCTACAACGTTCCATTTTCACGTCTCCTTGCCTCTGCCTCTGCCTCTGCCTCTGCCTCCGCCTCATAGCTTCATCGAGCTATCTATCTTTCAAAGCCTCGTCCTCTATGCTAGGACCTCACATCTACCTCAAAGCTTCATCAAGCTATCTATCTTTTAGAGCCCCATTCTTTATGATAGGACCTTACTTCTGCCTCACAACTTCGACAAGTTGCATAATTTTTAGAGCTTCGTCCTTTGTGTTAGGACCTTGCCTCTGCCTCACAGCTTCATCAAGCTGCTATTTTTTAGAGACTCGTTATTTGTGCTAGGACCTCGCCTCTACCTCACAAACTACCTATCTTTTAGAGCCTTCATCCATTATGCTAGGACCTCACCCCTTACCTCACAACTTCATGAAGTTGTCTATCATTCAGAGTTACATCCTCTATGTCAGGACATCGCCTCTACAATACCTCCTTGTATGGCTGTTCTACAATAAATCAAAATATCACTTCAACATTTTAAAATCATGTATTATATAAATATCCATGCTTGAAGCTATTGGACTATTTTGTTGTGTTCAATTGCACAACTGAAAATAAATAAACACCTCACTAAAGGTAAAACACTGCACACCAAAGCATCACTTCGAAAATGGATCACCCCCAACTTTATGTTCTGCTCAACCCAAAGGTCCATACATTATATAAATTTTCATGTATGAATTTCGATTGATGTCACATCTCTATAATAGATGTTTCATTGTTAGATTGTCAATTTATTTTTTGGAGCTCAGACGTAGACTATAGGATGACTACTTTTCAACAATATTAAATGCACTTCAACCTATGATTGATGTAGTGACACATAGGAGAAAACGCATTGGCTATCTGGATGAGGCCATGTGTTTTTTCATCCAACAGTAACCATCATCATATTTTATTATAAAAGCTCACATTTAGTGTCTATTGAAAATAATGTAATTTTACGCACTCTAAGTAACATTGCACTCATGTTTGTTCTCTCAAATACTTTAGTGCCCCAACATTATTATCGATCATGTCTTTTGCACGTCATGATCGACTCATCCACCTCTAGAGAAGGTCTCCTAACAGTTTGTTCAATTGTGCATGAGAAAGGTTACATGGATGTAAATGGAGCCAAAATCTATTGATCACATCACCTGTGTAGAAACCAAGGTCAATAGTTCCTTTTTTGAGTTGCCTAATTAAGAATGTTAAAAAATATTATTTGGCCTTTAAATTGATCCCATTAGACTTTGCACATATTAAAACTTAAGTCTCTACATGTATTAAAACTTGGAGTTTTATCTTAAAATGTCAGCATTATTAAATCGAGTGGTCAAAACCCTTAAGTATTGTATTTTTTTCATCTTTATTAGACGTTGATTTAACATTAACATTCCCATATGATTAATTAGAGAATATTAATCTTAGAAATTCAATTTCTTGTTTGAGCTTTAAATCAACGGATTTGTTCGGACGCTTAATAGGCTCGATACCATATTAATATTTTCAATACATTTATGCATTTAACAAAACAAAAAAAGGAGATGTTCCTAGTTTGTAAGGAGTATTGAGACTAAATATAAATTTCAAATAATGTTAATCTCTATAATATCCCCCAAGATGTAAGATGTGGAAATTACACTATGACAAAAATTTTAAGATTTTAGTTCAAACATTAGATATAAAGTTTACTTATTCATACATCAAGTATAATTCAACTATTAATATTAATAATAGTATAAGATCTATCCAGCCCACCCAAACCTCACCCCAGCCTACATCACTCCAACCCAATTTTCTTCTCAAACCTTAAAAGTTCATTTCCCTCTCTTCTCTCTTTCTCCATCTTCTCATCCTCTCCACCCAACCCACACTAATTCGACATCGCCACAACTACTATCGGAGGCTACCGTCAAGCTAAAAGCGGCACTCATCTCTCTATCCTCTCTCTCACACACATAGACGGCGCCGGGAGGTCTGTCGTCGTCGAATGAGTTACGCGATAAAGCTACTGGTGGTAATGTTGTTCTAGGACCCGAAATTGGCAGCGTTGCTAGTCGTGGTGTTCCTACTGGGTTTCTTGTTCAGGCCAACTGCCATTTTTTTCTTCACCAGTCTCAGCGCCATCACCATCGCCTTTGTGCCGTCTACGCTCAATTCGTAGTTACGTATGGCGCTCAGATCACCGCTTAGCAGCGATCTCAGAATTCGACGATCAAAGCGTTGCAATGACAATCTGAGTGATGGTTTTTGTGGTGCTGATGGTGAGGTAGTGGTTTGACTGTGGAGGCGACGGTGGTGGTGATGATGATGGTCACAAATGGAGGTGGCAGGGTTGTCGGTAGCAATAGTGAGGTGGCATGGTGTTCAGTTGGTGTGGGATGTGTTAATGAGTTTGCGACCAACTATTGAAGTGTTTGCAACCAAACATTTGGTTGATTTGTGACATTGGTTAATTTGTGACCAAGTATTAATGTCAGTGGTAAGATTCGAGGGATCGGATGTTTGATGTTTGTAACCAGTTGTTTTAATGTGACCAACTATTTTGAAGTGTGACAAACCATTTTGTTAATTTGCGACCAACTATTGGTGCCTGAAAAGTATTTGTGACCAGTTATTCAGTTAATTTGTGATCAACTATTTAATATACGACCTAAAAATTCGATAATTTGTGACCGGTGATAATTTGTGATTGTTGTGACCTGTAATTCTCCTTTGTTCGTGATTTTTTGTCTACACTATATTTCTTGAAAATTTCTTAATTGAATTTTCTTCCTTTCACAAATATTCTAAGAGTAGCAGCTTTTTAAGCATATGTCTTGAAAGGACCTATATGGAAACGTTTATTAAATATATATAAGAAACTATGTTCTGGATAGAATCGAACCCGAATTGAAATTGACGTTTCAGGTTTAGGTTTGGTTCCATTACTTACAAGGATTAGAGCGATTCCGTTTACGAAATACTTGAAGTATGGCTTCAGGTATTTCAATAATCGGACCGACCAACCCAATGCCCAGGCCTAAAGCATACCATCAGCTCATCAGAAAGTTGAGATGATAACCGTTTCCCTTCAATATGCAACAACTCAGGTAAAAGCAAAACATACAACACATGAAATAGCAAGGTAATGCAGAGACTATTCAAAAACACACATAAATCTGGTTACTGAGAATCGAAATTCAAAACAGCCCATCAACTATTGTCTAATCTGTTTGAACAGATCTGCAGAACTATAACATGGAATCTGCAGCTTAAGAAAAAGGTATGATTGCTACAGACACCAAGTCTAAACAGAACACAAGTTTAATAAGAAGACAAACAATTTATGGGTACCCATTTAAGTAGTAAGGATGGGAGGGAGGTAGTCAGATTTAGCACCAAGAATGCGAGCCTTGGTGTCAGGGAAGAACTCCATTCCTGGCAACCCAGTGACTTCTCCTTCACTAGCAATCCCAATGGGGTAGCGGAGCAAGTGACCAGGCAGGTCCCTTTCAAGATTTTCGCTTGCATATAGATCCCAATATTTGTCAGCAATCTTGTTTACCTTACTAACACATTCCTCACTTTCTGGGCGGAGGAAAGTTTCATCAAGCATGCCGAGGTGTTCATACCATAGTGCCATCCGGAAACCGTGTACCTGACCCCTGGCTGGTTGCCTGATTGCTAAATGATATGGTTGGTATGCCCCCATGGCTATCTCAGAATCCCTTGCACCATCCATAGATCTTTGGTTGATATTGGCCGATCCAACTATTATGTACTCATCATCAACTACCAAAAGAAAAAGAAATATCAACATATGGCTTAATTCTCATTAGCAGTTCATCTCTAGAACTCACTTATGTCTCGGTATTCTTCATGCTTTTAGGATTGCAAACACGAGCTACCACAGCATCAACAGCAATACAATGGAAACCAATCTCTAGTGGTGCTATCACAAATATATGTAAAGTTGATGTGCTCACGTGTAGTAGCTATTGCAAGACAAGGAAAATATAAAAGCCTAATAACGACAAATGATTTATGCATTGAACGATGGAAAAACTTTTGCTACAGCTCCGCACATTAGACAGCTTTCAGAGTTTAGAAGATTGATCTTTCAATTGACAGATGATATTTTAGGTTTAAAAATAAATAAATAAATAAATAAATAAAAAATAAAAAATATTTTTGAGCACTAGACAGCGGAGGGGTTGAGTCATGTAGCTAGTGCTATGGGCCCTTTTGAGTACTGGACAGCAGAGGGGTTGAGTCATGTAGCTAGTGCTGTGGGACGTCCTCTCCATGCAGATGCAATAACTCTTACACGTAAACGTCTTAGCTTTGCGCGTTTGTGTAGAGATTAATGCTTTGGAGGAGTTAATAGGGATTGGAAAGCTATTCGTACTGAGTTTGAATGGGTCCCCGTTAAATGTTGGGAATGTGGGGTATTTGGCTAATTTTGCTCGTCTCAAACTAAGCCTAGTGAGAGTAAGCATCACGAAAAACTTGCCAAGGTTTGGGTTGCTAAGGATAAAGCTGGCCCGAGTGGTGTAGCTAATGAGAAACCACCTATCGATGATGATTGAACCCATGTCTCACGTACGAAGAAGTCTAAAGGTAGTGTTGTTGATACTGGTGTTGTTCCTATTAAAGAAGACGGTATTCATACTTTGGCCGATAATTTTAAGGAGGTTCAGGGAGAGGTTGATCAGCTATCATTGCATAGTGATCTTGATAAGCAGCTGGTGGCCTCGTATTCTGATGTATCTCCTACGTTTGAATTACAAATGGTGCCTAATGAGACTACTGAATTACGAGAAGTAGGAGAAGTGACTCTAACTACACTTACTATTTTGAATGAAAATGATGGTGATTCTTTTGCGCATAATTCTAACATGTTGGCAACAAAAGCTATAGATTCACTTCAGAAGAAGAAGAAGAATGGGTCGGGGGGCAAGCATAAGAAGGGCAAGATGCATCACTCCCCTAGGGGAGGGAGATGACGATAGGCATATTGAGATTGTGACTCTCTTCTTGACTTTATTTATATTTTTTGGATGCTGGGGTGTCAGGGCGGTAAATGACTCCCTTAAACAATCTGAAGTAAAGAGCCTCATTTCTTCCTATAGGCTTTCTTTGTGTGGGTTGGTAGAAACTAAAGTTAGGGAGATAAATAAAAACAAGGTGGCGAGTGCCATCTTCCAGTCATGGAGTGTCTTTACCAATTATAATTGTTCTCTGCTCGGTAGAATTTGGGTATGTTGAAATCCAAATGATGTGTAGATATTTTGCTTGTAGGTTGCCCAGCTCAAGCTATCCATGTTCGTGTTAATGCATGTAATGGTAAACGAAGTTGTATAGCGTCAATGGTGTATGGGGATAATATCCCAGTTATCCGTGTTGATCTATGGGCTGATTTAGTAGCTAGGCATGGAGGTTTGCACACTTGCCATGGATGGTCATAGGGATTTCAATTCTGTTCTCTCCCATTCAGAGGTAGAAGGTGGTTCTTCTTCTTAGCCTACATGACAAGATGATCTTTGGAACTGTACGACAACAGTGGGTTTGGATGATTTGAAGTTTGATGGTTGTTTATATAAATGGTCTAATAAGCATGGATCTGATCCTACTCCCAAGAAGCTAGATCGTGTCTTGGTAAATTCGAAGTGGGAGCGTGAATTTCAAGGATCAGAAGCTACTTTTCTTACTGCTGGTGTGTCAGATCATTCTCCTATGGTTGTGAAACTCGCAGAGCTACCACGTAGGAAGATTCCATTCCGTTTCTTTGATTATTGGATGGATCACCCGGATTTCTTCCTTTAGCGTCTCAGATTTGGGGTGAAGCGGTTGTGGGAACTCTTATGGAGTGAGCGTAACACTAGAACCCATGGTGAGGCTCCTAAACATGAGTCTATTGTCATTCAAGACATTGTTTTTTGTGTTCGTGCACGAGTGAATCTATGTAGGGGCTTGGTTCCATCTCACTATAATAATCGATAGTTCCAACGCTTATGGGATTTTTCTACGGATATTTTTGATTGTTGTAGCTAGGTTATTAGCATTAGTTATTGTTTTTGCTATGAAGCATATTTTCTAGCCTTGTTTTTCTGGGGTATGCCCCTGTGATCTTATATTTTTTTTTCTTTCTTTAGATATTATACACTTACCTTATCCAAAAAAGTGGTTGAAATAGGACCCATAAAATATGTATTTAAAATTAATTGTTGATTTTGACTTAGATTAAAATTAAAATTTTCATTTTTACCGAACAAGGACATAATTACAAATCATTTTTTAGGTTTAAATATAAAAAAAAAAATATTATTTCTATAAGCGCATTTAATTACCCTCAAAATCCAGTACATACCTATCATCATCTTGGCATGAACGTAGATCATGAAACGTCGAGCCTCCTGAGCTTTTAGATAATCTGAATCAGGTTCTGGTTGTTCTGAAGGTTCATATTCACCACTCTTCTTCACCTCCCGATTTCCAAGGCAGAAGAATGTCAGGTAATTTCTAGGGTCCTCCTCAATGCCCTTAGCTTTAAGGGCCTGAATGATGTCTTTATACATCATCTCCATGGTCCTCTTCTGCCAATCTAATATAGCCTGAACGGATGCACTCTCTGGAATTCCTTCGGGCCACATTGGCACCACGATATACACAGTGAATCTTTCCTCAGCCTCAATCTTACTCACAATCTTCAAGGAAAGTTCCTTAGGAATAAGATGCAGAGCTCCAATGTCCTCAACCTTGATATCATTACAATCCCAGCCAAAACAACTTCCCAGAAAATACTGATTTTCGATATATATAAAATTCTTTGCTCTACGTATCGCATGAATATATGCATCTTGAATGCTTCGGTCAATTATATTGTCCTTCCCACTGACAAGACCTGCTCTTGTTGCCTCCTCGGGCGCATCAGGGAATCCAAAGGCAGCCCCACCATCAATAGATCTGAATAACTGAACATTCCATGTCTCATGGTCATCTGGATACGTCACTGGAGATGGAGGAATAATGTCATCAAGCTCTCTCAAGTTAAGTAAAACATCCTTCCCACCTTGTTTCTTCCATCTCTGCTCAAAATTAAACAGAACATCCCAGGCAATTGGTCCTTCCAGTCGGGAATGAATATCGTGCCAAGGCTCCCTCGGCCCACCTTTTGTGATTGCAGCACCAGTATAATTAGGCTGATGAAAGTCATCATGGTGTGCAGTATCCAATGTCCTGAAAAGTGAATGGAATGGAGTATCATATCTTCCATCGCAAAGATCGATACCTCCCACAAAGCTCACAATCCTCCTCTTCTCAGATCCGGCACTAGGCAAATCACTGTCCACCACTACAATCTTCTGGTGATGAGTGAACATGGTGGATATTTGTAAGTCCTGAACAAAGCTTCCACCATCATCTGGATTGCGTGGGCATAAGACACAATGCACATCAGTACCTTGGAAATAGTTGTAGGTATCTTCATCATGGGTAGCCATCAAGCCATCTTTCTTCAGCAGACCCACAGAGGTTCTGTCATCCCAAACAAGCATAAGAACCTTAACACCTTCACTTGCTTTATTTTTAAGTATCTCGCCAAGAGTAATATCACCTCCTGGTTTTTGCCTCCTAGAATCCCTTATCAAGGTGATTTCGGTATATACGGACCAGCCGGTGATGTAAATGAAGTGCTTAGCATTAGTGATTGCATCAAAAACATCTTCCCAGCATCTGTGGGGCTCGTAATACTTCCCTCCAGATAGGGGGATTTGTGGAACAAATTTTTCTGGCACATGAGCATCTTGGTACAAAGAAACCCGACATCCAGGTCTTTGAGAAAAGAAAGTATAGGGAACCCCAGGATACTTGGAACTTTTAATTCCACGACCCCAGCTACGGTCTCTAGAAACATCAAAAAACTGTAGCTTCACATGGATCTTAGAACCTTCATGTATAGGATTCTTATCTTCATCCAATATCTCAACCCACCTATCCACTTCTTCCCCTTCCAAGAGTTCGTCAACTGGTACATAAGCTCTTCCAATTAAAGTTGCACCAATAGGATTATCATCTTTAACAGTAAATATCACATTTGAAGCCATATGAGCACAGTAAATATGAAAAGACTCATTCCAAATCGGTTTGTTAGGTTTATTTTCAATTATTCTAGTCCTGCCAACTCTTGCCTTTTCTAAATCAATAGCTGCGTAAATTTTAGGAGTCCCTTTACCAAAACCAACAGTCTCCTCAATGTTCTCCATCACCTACAAAAATATTCCAACTATGAGAAGTATCATCGGAGGCAAATAGAATACTTAAAATACACCAATCAGGAATGTAGAGAACGAGTCTTCGAACAACTTTCCGACGATAACATCTCTTTGAAAAACTTATTCAACTTATAACTTCATTCACAAATGATCCTAAAATTATACATGAAAATGGATAGAATAAATAGAATCCAACAAATGATGCATTTTGAAGTATTTCACTGCACAGAGAAGAGACATATAGGAGGCAACCACTTTCAAGCAGAACAGGAGGAGCTCTCAGAGAATAATCCTCTTCCATAAATTAACTTGACTGCTATAAAAAAAGGAAATGAAAAGAAACATGGTGATAATGGCCCTAACAAATCTAACGATTGCACCATCCCATGCCACCAGAGTTGTGTATGTTTACATATACTTTGTACAAACCTATTTGTCAGTATATAACGAATTTCAGTTGCAGAAGATGAATGTGCACCAACTCAAAAATGTTACAACTGAATGAAAAGAATTAAAGCATAGTCAGTATATTCTTAAATTCCTGGGCAGTTGTAGGTGACAGGCATAAGGACAACTTGCCAACCATCTTGGAGGTGATTAAATGCAAAGCTCAAACTTTTCTTCAAGACCTTCAAATACTACTAGCATTTGAAGACTGAATTACATGGTTAGCACGACAATTGTCAGCTTTTATATGAAATACAATTTGGTCATAAAAGTCATCTTTTAGAATAATGAAATAATATTGGAAAGATTTTACAAAAAATATCATTTAACACAATATTTGAATTAGAAGATTAACTGAAGCTGTTGATCATCTAACGTTTTATCAAAATACATGATACCACAAGGCAAAATGAAATAAAAACTTTCCTTAAATATATATAAAGTTGCAATCAATCCAAGAAATTCAGATCAACGTTCGACAAATGAATAGTGAATCACAAATAAATATCATTCATAAAAAGAGAAAAATACATAAAAAAGTACATAAAAAATTTCAAAAACTGTGTCAAAAAAGATTAAAGGTTCTTGGAAAAAGTTGGAAGAGAAACAAAGAAGAACATTTGTATTGATTTTTCTTTTAAATAAAATAGAAGAAAAATAGAATTATATCTTTTCACAGGGAAATTGTCAAATTATTTGTCCGAAACCATCATAGTACCAATCTTCTAAACAGGTTAAAACGTCATGGTTTATTATTTAAGATTTAAGAAACAAGATTGTCTTCTCCTCTTTGAGACGGAGCATCTCCTTTCACGTGTTGTCTCTTCAATCTTCAGTCCCGCCCCCACCCAGCACCTCAATTATAACATTTGAAGACACTAGTAATCAACCAGAAACCAGGTATTTAAAAGTTGCTGTGTTTTCCATTTGCATAGTAATCTCTCCATGCTAGAATCAGAATGATTGAACTTCAGCCACCATCATTCGATCTGTCAATGAGACTCAAACATTTCTGCAAACTGCTTGAGGATGCTCAAAAGATTAGACAACCCCTTAAAAGAATAAAAGAATAGCAAGATAAGTTTGTAGCAGTATATCCATTCTTTATGCTACTTATATGTTAAGCATCTAACCTTTTGTTCCAATTGTGGGGCGTTTCAAGGTTGGTGGGTGCGGAAGAAATCAAACTAAATCACAGCAACTCGAGTCAGAATATTCTCTATAAAGCTCATAAATCCTTGCATATTGATTCTTAAAGTCATTTGAAAATAACTAGTAGTTGATCACTACGCTTTCTTACCTTTATTCCTCAAACATACGTCACTTAAAACTACAATCGCAGCCATAAACATAGATCAATGCACAAATACCAAACCAACCCAAAAATAGTGAAATTCAAAACAAGTCGGGTAGTTATCCAGGATAATTTTGACATTAAATATGTACCTTACGGAAAAAATGGCCACCCCCTTCATTGTGCAGCCTATCCACTTCATAGATCGTGGCATGAAGAGTCCCATGAAGCAAAATCTGGGCCATTACCTGTGACAACAATCAAAAACAATAATCAAACCCCATATCACACTGCAAAATCGATAGAAAGAATTTCCAGCACTACTTAGTACCATTCAAAGTCAAGTGTAGAAAAGAAAAATTAAATTAAGAAAAACGTTTGTATTAACAAATGAAAAAATTCAAAGCACAGAGTTGAAAAATAAAGGATCTAAGAAGCTCACAGAATGGAAAATTTCGTGAATTTATTTTGATTGGATCTTTACTAACACTGATTGGAGGACGGTATTTTATATATCTAGAACTATACGCGGTGAACTGGTTAATAATTATATTATTTTCGGATCCGGATCTCTATTCTATTTGTAAATTTAATATTGCACCTCTTGGGGATGAAAACAAGAAATTGAGATTTTCAATGTAATTTAAGATTTACCTTTATGGCATAGAATTTTCATCTTGTCAATATATACCCTGGTCCCTGTATCCCATTTTTATTCTTATTTTCTCTTTTTTCCAATTACACAATTTTCAATAAATTAATACACTCGCAATTCAAAAATTTTCCTTCATTTTTAACTATACATTATCTATTAATCTACTATTCCAAAATGAATTTGACATTAAAAAAAAAAAATGGCCCCTAATAAGATTCACCTAATTTACCTTTCAAAAAAGAAAAAATCACCTAATATGTTTGGATAAATTGCAATCGAGGTCACTAAACTTCAATTTGATATAATAAAAAACCACCACACTTTAATTTACAAGCAATCATATCACTCCATTCGATGGAGAAAAGAGGCAAATTATAAGGTTTTTACATATATGTAATATGCACAATTACAAATTAATTTTGTACCAATTATAACGACAATGTGCCATTATAGAGAAACATCTATACTTAGAACGTCATGAACAAACAATTCATGTTACAGATTTTTTAGATGCATGAAATTCAAGGTATTCGATGATTTTTTTTTTTTATGAAAGGATGTCAAGTTTCTCTATATAAGAGTAATATCTTTTAAACAAGTGAAAAATAAGTATATTAGTTAGAAATTTCACTATAACACTTAAATTGA